>PVKS010001025.1:0-156843 GCA_004027875.1 Aplodontia rufa
GGGGATGTGGCTCTGGTCCAACACTTGCCTAGTGTGTGAGAGATCCTGGGTTCAATCCTCAACATCACCAAAAGAAAGAAACATGTTAGGATTACTATATAAATAGCTTATTTTTAATTGTCCAAATGCTAGATTGCATTGTCTAATTTTTTTGACATGGCCAACAGTGTACCTTATACTTTGTTTCTCAATTTCATATACATTTAGATAACTTACAAAGCTATCTTTCTACATCCTATGGAGGATGGAAATTAAGAAGTGTTTTGTAAAAAATGAAATAAAACTGAGAAAAGTCACACAAACAAATAGGTGACAAGATTTCCTGATTTTCAAATGTTCATACATGAGGCCACTTTAAATTTTGAGAGGGGAGAAAAGTAACTCCAAGGTAGGGATGAGGCTCAGTAGCTCACACAAGTTCTCTGGGGCAGAACGCACATGGGAATCTCGGAGGTCCAGGCCAGGAGGGCCTTGGTATTTGGATGGGACCCTGCAGTGGCGGCGTGAAGTCAGCAAACCACGGAAGGTGCCCAGATTTGGGTGAGGCGACAACCTGGGCTGAGTGCTGTGGAGCTGACATAGCCACACCTGAGTCCTACTCTCAACTCTGGAAACTTTTCCTTTCTACCCCATAATGATGATAATATCAATATCATTTATTGAGTTTTCTGAGAATGTTTTAAATGTTTTACATACATCATATTATTATCAACATCCCTAGAGGGAAGCTATGAATAACAGTTAAGCCGCTTATCTTCCTAGAAATGCTGAGATGTAGGCCTCAAGTTTCAAATGAGGAAACTAAGGCACAAAGAAATTGAGTAATTAGCTTAAGTTAGCATGGCTAATGGGTGGCAAAACTGGTTTAGAGCCATTGTTCTTGGGCTCCATGACACTTGTGTGGGATGCTATTTAATTAAAACCCTGTGAACACAGTGAACTGGTAAGTAGAAACTACAGCAGCGTTGCAGAATGGGGATTTAAGACAAGGACCAGACAGAGACACGAAGATGGGGCTTTGCCTCTCATATACCAAATAAATGGGAAATGGTTACTAAATGAGGGAGACCCAACCGCATGAGTGAGCTTAACAGCAAACATACCAGCAAAATCTCTCACTTGAGAGGGCTGGTGGTGGCTTCAAGAAGAAAATCTGAAGCTGAAGTGTTTCTGAAGATCTCAACTCATGACTGAGAAATAGAAAAAGCCCCAGGGACATCTTTAGGGTAGCAAATCACCTGAATTCCTTATTTTCTCTCTTAGAATTTGGATGTCAGACAGCCATGCAGGAAGGGAGTCAGCCCACAACATTCATTGAGCACTTTTTTTTTCATGAAGTACTCCTTCAAGGGCCTTTTAAAGTCCCCAGCTGTGAAAGTAGAACAAGCACTGTCTTGAGTTAATGATTCCAAGACTGGGTTCTCAAGAAAAGAAGTGTTCTGGAAATTCCACTCACTGGCAGATAATGGGAAAATCGATTTGAAGAAGGACAAAACCACCACTCCCAAATTCCACGCTAGAATTTTGGGAGTAATTAGATCTGTAATATTAAAGAATTCATTTAGGGACAACTGCTGTTATGTGACCAGTCTCGCACAGCTGGTCTAAGCCTCCTGGGACTCTTTGAATCATAATGTTGAAGTGGTGATCTCTCTTTTGTGAATCCATACGGTTTTACCTAGGCTCCTTCCTAACAGCTGACACATCAGGCAGGGAAGTGAACATACGTATTTACATAAGCTACAAAGCTATGCAAACAAACTCTTGGCTGGTTAAAGGGCACTTTATAAATGGCTCTTATTTCTTATTTATTTTTCATTTGTATTGGTACTGGGAATTGAATCTAAGGTGCTGTACCACCGAGCCACATCCCCAGCCCTTTTTATTTTGAGACAGAGTCTCATTAAGTTACTTAGGGCTTCACTAAGTTGCTGAAGCTGGCCTCAAGTTTTCAATCTTCCTGCCTCAGCCTCCCAAGTGGCTGGGATTACAGACCTGCACCACCATGCCCAGCTATTTATTATATTAATGTACTTTAACCCTTCTAAAAGCTGGTCCATATTCTTTTTTATTTCTTTTTAAGAGAGAGAGAGGGACAGTGAGAGATAGAAAGGAGAGAGAGAGAGAGAGAGAGAGAAAGAGAGAATCAGTTTTATTTAGTTTTTCATGTGGCTTTCAGTGCTCCAACACTTTGTTGTGTATGCGGTGCTGGGGTTTGAACCAGTGTCCTGGCGCATGCAAGGCAAGCGCCATAACTGCTGAGCACCGCTCCAGCCTGATCCATCTCTCTCAATTAACTCCCATATCCCTTTAATCAGTAGCATATTTAGTCACTAGTATATAATGAATATAAATTTTCCTAGTGTCCCAAACTGCCAATTAGCTGAGAATTTATATTATTTTCATTAAAGGGTTAAAATGATTCTTTTTTTTAAAAATTTTTTATTTTTGAACAACCTTACAAGATTTTAACAAAATAATATAAAATGTGTATAAAATGTGTATATATTCTGGATATTGCAATTATCCCCAGGAGTGCCCCCCCCAATTACCCTCCTTTATCCCTCCCTTCCCCTTCCCATTATAACTCTAAAAAAAGTATTAGATTGTAAAGCATTACATCTTATCTGAATTTAACTCATGTTACTAGACCAACTTTCTCATTGTTCAGGGTCTAGTCCCCACCTCCACAGATGAGTGGAGACAATCGACCCTTAGATCTCTGGGTTAAGCTGATTTTACTCAACATGATCTCTTCCATAGCCATCCATTTACCTTCGAAGGCTGCAATATCATTGTTTCTAATTCCTGTGTAATATTCCATGGTATAAATGTACCACAGTTTTTGGATCCATTCTTCCAGTGAGGGACATCAGGGTTGTTTCCATAGCCTAGCAATAGTAAATTGTGCTGCTATGAACATCGATATTGCTGTGTCACTGTAATGTGCTGACTCTAAGTCCCCTGGAAAGATTCCCAGGAGTGGAATAGCAGGGTCATATGGTGGACTCATCCCTAATTTTTTAAGGATTCTCCATACTGCTTCCCAGAGGGGCTGTACCAGTCTGCAGCTCCACCAACAGTGTGTTACTGTGCCTATCTCTCCACAGCCCCTCCAGCATCTATTGTTGTTTATTTTCTTCATCTTTGCCATTCTGACTGGTGTAAGGTGATATCTTAATGTGGTTTTCATTTGCATTTCTCTGATAACTAATGATTTAGAGCACTTTCTCATGTATTCATTGGCTTGATCAATGTCCTCTGGTGAGACGTCTCTATTTAGCTTTTTGGCCCATTTATCAATTGGGCTGTTGGTGTTTTTGTAGCTGACATTTTTGAGGATTTTATAGATTCTGGATATGAGACCCTTGTCTGAGGAATCATAGTCCATGATACTCTCCATTTCTGTAGGAAACCTCTTAAATTATTATTATTATATTTTGGTGCTGGGGATTGAAGACAGGGCTTCACACATGCTAGGCAAGCACTCTACCACGGAGCTACACTGGCATCCCTAACTCTTTTGAAATGTACTTTGTAAATGTTTCTTTCGCTTCTGAGGGGGTCTACCTTATATTATGACAAGTATCAACAATTTTTAGGCCACAGCAACTTCTCTACTGACATGTTTGCAGGTCAGTGAAAAATGAATTTGACTATTTTGAATATTAGTAAGGGAGAAAAATATGCATGTTTTTTAGCAAGTCAACAAAAATATGTTCTGGCTTCTCAGTTATGCCCTTTAAAAATGCAGTGTTAGGACTGGAGCTGTGGCTCAGTGGTTATGGCACTTGCCTGGCATGTGTGAGGATGCAAGTTTGAACCCCAGCACCATGTACACAACAAAGTGTCAGAATAACAAAGAACACATGAAAAACTAAATAAAAATTGATTTTCTCTTTCTCTCTTAAAAAATAAAATAAAAACACAGTGTTAGCTTGAAACAATAATGCAATGTTAAATACTAAAAGTCAGTACCTCTCCTTCTTCAGCACACTGCTTCTTAATGATAGTTAATAATCAATTTGGACTTCTTATGAAGGATTGGACAGCAGGAAGTTAAAGAAGACTGAGTTGCTGACAATAATCCGCTCTGACTTGATTACATTTCCATTAACTCAAAGTCATTGACTGTTTTTCAATTTTTTTTGTTGTTGTTGTTCTTCATTTTCAAATACTGATTGATTGGTGTTGACCTTTAATGTGTCATGTTCTTTATGCCAGAGCCAAGATCCAACTCACAGGTATTTATTGATTTAGCTAACTTCACCATTATGTTTGCCAAAGAGGATATAGGTTTAAACCAATGTAGGACTGCAGGTTCATAAAAGGATAAAATTAAACACTGTTTAGAAATGACCTCATGTGATTTACAGCATCCACGTAAGTATATATAAACTGTATTATTTCCATTTTATAGATGAGGAAACTGAAGGAATAAGAAAATAAGAATGCTCAACATTTATTAACCTATAGCAGGAAAGGCACAACGGTAGGAATTTTGGGAATAAGAAATAAATGAATCATTACCTTTCAAGTGGTCACCATCTAATGACATGACAGATTGTGAAAAATGCAACAATAAAGACACAGAATACAACAAAGGAACAGGAGAGAAGGTGACTTTTACTGATTGGATGGTTTTATACTGGTTTTGGGAAGGAGTCTGAGCTAAGCCTTAATGGGTTGTGGGTATTCTACAGACAATGATGGTGGGGTAGAAGAGGGGACAGTAATAAGTAAAGGCACAGAAAGGACATGAGACAATACTTTAGTTATTGCTTAGGATTTGAGGGCAGGGCAGGATAGATAGGAGAAAGTGTTTAGATCATTTGCAGATGTCCTTGAATGCCAACTCTGGTAGCAATGAAAAAAAGAATAGGATGGCAGGGAAATCACTTAGGGAACCATTGCAATGGTTCAGGAAAGAGATAATGAAGGCTCAAACTGAGCAGAAGTGGGAGTAGAAAGAAAGATAATGCTTTGAAAGATAGCAGAGATAGAATCTATGTAATTTGGAAACTGGGCACCAACTATGAGGGAAGAGGATGAGATGAAGAGGATTGTAATGCATTAATTTTACATTTGACCTACTCTTGGGCTAGACAGAAGGACATTTCTATTAAGGAGGGTGGGTCTAAACATCAGATCAGATACTCATCTAGAAATCAACCAGAGATATGACAGTTGACTGTATTTAAGAAATCACCAAGGAATAATTAAAAGTATAAATGAGATAAAAGAAAGGCAATCTTATGGGAACACCTGTATTTTAAGAGAAAATATTAATGGGGAGTGAAGAAAGAGGCGTCACTATGGAGCCTGAATGGTTAGTTAGTCGGGTAAGTGGTACGGTTATAGAAGCCAAAGGAATTTGCAGTGAGCTGAACGCTGCTAAGGGGACAAATAAGCAATTCACTGGAGTCACAGAGGTCACATCCAGGCTCCTCAACTCTGCACCTGCTGACTGAAAGATAAGCAATGTGCTTTTTTCAGGAGGAACCTACTGATCACTTTACCATGGGGAGTTAATCTGGGAATCAGCCATCACAATTCATTGCGAGTTCCCATCTCTTGACTAAACTTGTTTTTCTTCTCAGCCGGCACTTTTTGGGTAACTAGTATTAACCATGACCTAGGCCTTCATCTTTGTGGATCTTCCCAGTGCTGCAGCAACGACTTCGGAATCAGAGGCTGGCTGCAAGGCAATCTAGCAATGCCAGGAGGGTTTGTAAACCAATTCCTCTAAGCCTCGGTGGTTTCCTCGTGTGCAACAGGAGGATGGTGGGGACTTGCCTATCAGAGTCAAGGGGTGTATGAAATAATGCAAGTAGAACTTGAGAGCCGCGCGGTCAATGGCACATCCGTTCTGCTGGTGTTTTGTAATTTCCCCGGGGGCAGAGGACAAGTACCAGCCCTGTTCCCTAAGCACCGACCTGGATTCAGTGCGCCTCACCCAGTGAGCCCTCAGGGAAACATCCCTCGCTGGAAGAGGGATCAACAACTGAAGGGCCTGGGACCCGGCACCCCGCCGGGGGAGGCGGCAGCGGGGCGCCCTTAGTTGCCCGGGGCCGTGCGAGGACCACACGTCCCAGGGTGCAGCGCGCCACCCAGAGCCGCGATTTACTGGGGGGCGCGAGCGGCGCTGCGGGGCTGCGGGGCGCCACGGCGCACTCTGGGACTGGTAGTCCCCCGGGTGGCGCTCGGAGGGTCGGAGGAGGGCCGCGGCGGCGGGTCCCTCCCCGTCCCGCCTTTCGTCCACGTCTCTCTTCTCGGGGCCAATGAGCTTGCTCGTCGTCGGCGCCCGCCCTCCCCGAGGCGGCTCCCATTGGTCCCGAGGCTGCACGCCCGGCTCTACCCGGAAGTAGCGTTGGGGGAGGCGGTTTCCTAGACTACGACACCGGAAAGCTGGGGGAGGCGCTCCGCGCTGCTGAGGGCGGAGGGCGGTGGCAGTGCTGGCGCTGGGGACCGGCTCGGTGGCTTCGGCAGTTTGGCGCCGGCGGCTGCCCGCCTCACTCCACATCCCGTCCGCGGCACGGCTTACGTCCCCCTCGCCACCGGTGTCCGGCAATGTGTCCCACCGACCGGGCGTAGCAGCTGCGCGTGCGCGGAACCGCGGGGCCATGAGCGAAGCCGGCGGCGGCCGGGACTGTGGGTCCCCGGTCCCCCGGCGAGCGCCATGGAGCCTGGTGGCCGCGACGGCCGCGCTCTGCCTGGTGTCTGCCGTGTGGACGGCCGTGGCCGCGCCCATGAGTAGGGAGGAGAAACAGAAGCTTGGGTAAGGGCACTTGGCAGCCTGGGGTGGGTTTCCTGCTGGGGCTGACCACAGGCAAGGTGCCTGTCATTGCGACCCGGGCGTGCAGTGGCCTCCCCTGTCTGGTTGGAACAGCTGCTGCGAGGCGAGGACCTTGGAGGGTTGGACAGGGGTCCGGGAAGATGGGAGCCGCTGCCCGCGACGTGACCTCGGGAGGCTGTGGAGGTGTTGTCCCGCCGTCGGTGACAAGTGCGGACTCCTGGAGTCCAGCCGTGGTGTGTCAACAGCTGCCGTGTCGGTGGCCGGCGAAGGGGGCTGCAGCGGTGCAGCCGCGTGCTAGCGTCCTGAGCTGGGCTGTCGGCAGAGGCATGGTTAGATTTCTCGCCCAGACGAGCTCCCAGCTGGGAAAACGTGGCCGATTCGCCTTCGCTAAGGAAATGGTGCTTACACCTGTTATGGAACTTGAACTTTACAAATTTTACTATTTCCTTGCAGTGTTTTCCTGTACCGAATTTTCATAATAGAACAGTCTGATGGTGTTATTCAAAATCCATGTTGAAGTGTACCTACTCAATTTACTCTGTCATTTTATCAGTCTTGAAAGTGTCATAAAACTCTCGGTGGTATTTACAGCATTTAGTTTAGAATCAGTAACGCTAATATGCATGAGATCCCACAGAAGAGTAAGAGAAAAGCTGAGCACCAATAGAAACTGGGCAAAAGTATGAACAGTTAAGTCAGAGATGAGGAACTGCAAATGGTCAAAAAGCATGAAAAGTTACTCAACCACGTAAATGTAAGAGAGGCAGATTAAAACAAGATAGCTATTTGCCTATCAGATTAGTAAATATAGAACACAGGGATAAGGTGCTGGCTAGTTATGACTTGGAAAAAACTTGATGGGAGGGTAAATTAATGTGACTTTTATGGACTGTAGTTGCTAAAATTTAAATTGTGCATACTGCTTGATTCATCAGCCCTATCTCTGGAGGTCTGTCCTACAGAAATATAAGCACTGAGAGAGGTGTACATTTTAAGAGAACAGAACTGTTCCTTGGAGGGAATTGAGTCTGTTGCATCTGTATTATACAGTAATAGTCGTACATGAAGAAGGAGGTATGTCATTATAAAGCTATTTAGGATGTATTCCTAAGGTACACACACACGAAAGCAAGTTGTGGAATAAATTGTATGTACTATACCATGCTTTTTTAAAAGAAAAAATATTGTCTAAGGTTTGAAAAAAGTGAAGAAAATAATTATCTCACACCATTAGGATGGAAGGGAAGTGGAACCATCAGGTTTTGATCTATGTACTTCTTTATTTAAACGATTGCAGGGATCTTATATTAATTTTTAAATAAAATAGCAGTGGCGGTCACAATGGAAAAAAGGTAAAGTATTAACTATGAAAACAATTATCAGGAAACAAATTAGCATCTTAAGTTTTCTCTGAATTTAATGTATTATAACTTTCATTGAATACCACATTGTGTTAGTGCTTTACATTGTTATCTCTGTAATACTGTTTCTTCATGAGGTGGATGGGATTCCCAATTAGTAAGTGAAGAAACAGATTTAAGATTAACTTGCACAGAGCTGCAAAGCTAGAAATCGGTGGAACCAGTTTTCAGACCCAGGTCTGTCTGACTCCAGAACTGATTCTCTATCCACTGTGCGCTTTCTTAAGACTTAGAAGTATGAAGTTGGGTAAGGACCACAGGTATTTTATTTGACCATTGATTCTCTTTCTCCTTTTTTTAACCAAAAAAAAAAAAAAAAAAAAAATTGAAAAAGTCATTGGATAGCTCATTTGTTATCAGAATTAATTTTTAGCTAGAAAAATCCAACCAAATTGGCTTCAGATTTCAACTCAAAATTGGAGATCATTTGCAAAAGTGAATTACAATTATTTAGGCTTTTAAATTTAGATTGCCCTAGAGTAAGGGTAGAATAAGAGTCTAGAGCCACAAACCACAAATAAAATGACATTCCCCTTGGGGAATTTTCAGAATATGAACTCTGGTTCATTAGGTTTACCTATGTGATTTTTTAAAAGTCCAAATAGTGATTTATGATAAAAAGATCATACCCTACCTTTTCCTGCACCCCAAACCTAACAGAAAGGGATTGCTATGAATAGTAAGCAGCTGCTCAGTTGTTTGTAGTTAGTGGTTTGTGGATTATTTACCTGATCATATGTAGTCTTATCTTTCATGCATTACATTGTTCTGTTTTTATTTCCAAATGTTAGAGTAGCTTTTGCTAATGTTCTTTTTATTTAAAAATGAGTATTAAACAGTTCAGTTAGCATCGATGTTGACAGGCAATGTAACTTTAGAAAAGGCTGACTTAGAGAAATTATAATATTTAATTTAATAAAAGGCATAATATTTAAACTGGAGATATGCTTTCCCATACATTTTTATGCAGTTGTTAAACAGATATGAAATTGTATAGAAACACTTTTCTGTTTAATATAGTCATCATTATACCATTTAGTATTTAAATATGTCTTTCTTAGGACTTATGTATGAGTCAGAGCAGATGAATATTAAATATGTCCATTTTGAAGTATATATTGTGAAATTTGCTGATTATACTCTATGTAAATATAAGCATTGGAAAATAGTGTCTTACTTTACTTGTAAGCAATCATAATTTACTCATAATTTTGAAAATTCAACGCTTGCGAAACTTGTCATTTGAAATACTCCTGCCTAGGCACTACCATTACCAGTTGAAGGAATTTCTACTTCGTGGTTTTGATCTCATATTAATTCCATTTCAGGAAAGGAAAAAAAAAGAACTTCCATATTCTTTTATTTTATCCATATTTGAAAGGGACAGTTTAATTTCCATGTGTGGTTTTACATAAGGCTTTTTTTTTTAACCTTATGTGACTAGTTTGAAAGATCTTTATCATTTGCAATATAATGACTATCTGGAGAAATTCCTTAAGATACTCCATAATTTTCTGAGATCATTTGATCTATATATTATTATACCTATATAAATTTATAAAGAATTAATGTTTTAGCAGAGCATATAAAATGTTTTTACTGATGAGGCGTTGTTATCCTTTAGTACTAGGGATTGAACCCAGGGCCTTGTGCATGCTAGGCAAGCTCTTAACCACTCAGCTACATCCTAGCTCTTTTTTTATTTGAGGCAGGGTCTTGCTGAGTTGCCCAAGATGGCCTTAAACTTTCAATCCTCCCTCCTGTATCTTGTCACTTTAGAAGGTGGGATTATAGGCCTGTACCTGACTTTACTGATTAGGTATTTTTAATGATTATTATTAATTTTAAAAGTTTTCAGGGTTTATTCAGTTCACAAGTTTGAGTATACTCAGTTTTGCTGGCCAATATAGCCAGAGTCTGGAAGTTAGGTCTTTTCTGTCTGTGAGGTGTATTATCAGTATTTCTTCATCCATGATCATTGACAATTTCAAAAATAACAGTTGCTGTAGAACAAGAGGCAAAATAAAAATATATCCAGCTATTTCTTTGTATTTTTTCAGTTCTTGCTATTAGTAATTAGAATTTTAGGAAGAGTTAATAAAAGATTTCATAGTTATTGTCCTTTGCTGGTTATTTAGAGATTTGACTTTGGCCATAAAATTAACCTTTGTGGTTTTTCTAATAGCAGTCAAACACCTGAACTTTGAGAGACTGATTCTTAGCCCCAGACTTATAGTTTTTTTGTTTTGTTTTGTTTTGTTTATTTTGTTTTTTCAGTACTAGGGATGCACCCAGGGGTGCCTTACCACTGAGCTACACCCCCATCCCTTTTTATTTTTGGGACAGGTTGTTACTAAGTTGCTGAGGCTGGCCTCCTGCCTCGGCCTCTCGAGTGCATGGTGGTGCATTCTTGTACTGTGTGCACCACTATGCCTGGTTGGTAGGTTTTGATTTGGTAAATCTGCTGTGAGGATCTGAACTCTCTTGTTTAAACAGCCATCCTGAAGATCTTGAGCCTATTTTTTTTTTTTTTTGAGACTTAGATGTTTCACTTTACAGGTGAATATTATTTTTGACATTTTTTAAAGAGGGAAAGAAAGTTAATTTTTAATTTTTTCTTCTGGTTTTGATTTTCCTCTACTTAGTTGTGTATGTAGTGCTGGGGATCAAACCTGGGTTCTCACACATGTGAAGCAAGCAAGCACTGTACTGCTGAGCCACCTCTCCAACCCCTGTTTTTGACAGTTTTTTGAGGGAATAGAATACATTATAAAATATATCTTTTGAAAATGTGACAAAGTGGTTTTATTCAGTTTATCTGGAAAGACAGTAGCTTCGTAAATATTATTTTGCATCACTACGCATGCACCCCCATCCCTCTGTTTTAGTAGAATATGTAGAGACCTTAATCCTATGCAATGAATGGTACTTAAAATTTATTCTTTTGGGGTCTCGAAGTATTCCCCCTGCAAGATAGATATGTTAAATAATTATGTTAAGAGGTATAGTAATTTATTTTCAGCTTCACATTTCCTTCCCTCTGCTCATGGCACACATCATTCATGATTTTGTTTTTTTTTGAAAGGGAGAATCAATTTTATTTTTTTTTTCTGGATTTTGTTTATCTGATACTTAGTTGTGTATGTGGTGCTGGGGTTCAAACCTGGGTCCTCATGCATGCCAGGCAAGCACTTTAACTGCTGAGCAATCGCTCCAGCTCCCACAATTTTTTTTTTTTTTGTTTTTAGGGAAAATTATAAAATGAACTTTATATCAATTACCAGGAATAGTAAACGTTTTCCCAGCTCTTTGCATGAGTTTATGAAAATTTGTCTAATAACTGATTATTTCCTGACTCTTTATGTCCCCTTCTAACTAAGTTTTCCTTTTGGTTTTTGTTGGTATATTTTTATGAGGGAGAATTAACTTTTTGAAGTGCAGTAAATATGATAGACTTAACTTTTTTCCTTTTCTATTTTTTTTTTTAATTAGGAATCAAGTGCTGGAAATGTTTGATCATGCTTATGGTAACTATATGGTAAGTAGAAAGCGTCTCTTTCCATTTTTATATAATCTGATTATTATGTGAGTACCATCAGTTGGGAATTTTGAAATCCACATTACTAGCACATTTTTTTAAAGAAAATATTATATTGTGTGCATGAATGAATATATAACAATGAGTTCCACTGTTAGATACATTTATAATGCACCAATTAAAAAATATGGAAAATTTTTTTTTTAAATATCAGGACAAACAAGCCAACAGAATATTCCTGGTGGTGGTTCTGAGTGAACTAATTTATTGACTCGGTAAGAGTAAATCGAAATTAGATTATGAAATTTTGTATTTAAATAGTTTCCTTGGGCATCGTCAATAACTCTTGAATACTTTGTATAACTAGATATTGTGGATGAAACGTGAAAAAGATCTTATCTTTGCCTTTAAGGGAAATTTTAAATAAAAAAAAAATTTAAGATTACGTACTATGAAGAAACCATTAAAAGAGAGGAACTATATCACTTAGCCTCCATTCAGATTATATCTTTGGGAACTGAACGGAATACAATTTTTCTTTCTGATAAATTAATCTATACTGTTTTTAAATGTTTTAGAGATAATTAAGATGAATATGGTTTCAGTTTTACAAGATGGAAGTTCTGGAGATCTATAGAATAACAACGTGGAACAGATTTTAGAGTTCATAAGAAAGTTTTGTATTTAAATTTGTGTAATTTTGAAGAGAGTTTATATTGAGGTTTTATTTATTTATTTATTTTTTTGGTGCTGGGGATCAAACTCAGGGCCTTATGCGTGCTAGGGAGGGATTCTGCCACTGCGCTACATCATCAGCCTGAGAATGTTTTATGTTTTAAAAATATCAGCAGATTTTCTTTATGGTTATGGCTTCTAAAATGTAGTTGGCAAAAGTTTGGCAGAGAGCTAATCCAAATTTTGTTTCAAGTGTTTTTCAAGAGATATAGTTCTTTGAACCCATTTTTATTATATATCAACCAAATATCTTCATATATCAACATCATTATCATCATTGATGAACATCTGAGTATATATATTCATTTTTGCCTTTTAAAAACATGTTTTACATTTGATAATCCTTGTTCCCTTTTATATTGCTCTTTGGGTAAGAGCACATTTTGATATTAATATTTTAGAATAGTATGGTAATGAAGTTTCAGATATAAATATTGAAAATAACAGTTTTAAATTCATTTCTAAGACCTCAGCCATTCCCTTATTATTTTTTTTTTTAAAGAGGGACAGTGAGAAAGAGAGAGAAAGTGAGAAACAGTTTTATTTAGTTTTTCATGTGGCTCTCGTTCTGAGACTTCATTGTGTACGTGGTGTTGGGGTTTGAGCCCATGTACTCGAGCATTCAGGTCAAGTACTGTAACCACTGAGCCACCGCTCCAGCCCCTTTAATATTTTTTGAAAATAATTTATACCTGCTTAATTCAGTTTGGGCACAGCATAATTAAACAAATCTAGACTAACGGGTTTGAGAGGGCCAGGTGGATTCATGCTACACCCTCCAAACCATAGTCATCTAATGAATGTATGCTTTTGGTTCCAAAGGTGAATGAAATAACTGAATAAGTTTGCTACTTCTTGCTGTGAATAGGAACCTTGCTTTAGAAAGCATGGTATCTTTTATATCTTGTGTCGCTTAGGTAAACGTCAGAAACTTATATAAATACATTTTTTCCCCACTATAGAGTATATTTGTGACAGAGCAGGTACTGAGGACAGCCCTCAGAGAACTTTTTGCTCTAGTTCCTTTTGAAACCTAGCCAGATAACTTTTTGCTGTTACTACTTACGAGATCTAAGCGAGAGAGATTTCATCTTCAAAGATTGGGAACTTCTGAAAGCAACAGCCTCTTCCATATTTCCAGTGGGGCTGTACCCATCTGTAAACCCTTGCGGTACATAGTTATTTATTGTTCAATTATTTTATGTTCAATTATTTTATAATCCGTGTGACTCTTGGAATGTACTTGTGTTAGGGTCAATCTGTGTGTGGTATATAACCCAACATTTAGTTTAGAATTTATCCTTCTTTTCAAGTTCTCAACTAACACAACACAGTTCTAAAATATTAAAGAGAATTCAGGTGCCTTTTATGTGTTATTTGAAGCCACTTGAAGAGTTTTTCTAGTTTCTATACTCTGAAACATTTTCAGTTGGCTATAGAGTTAAATGGCTTTGAGTTCAAATCCTAAGTCAGCTCTTCACTAGTTTAGACCATAAACAGATGAGTTAACCCTTTGAGCAGTGTCTTAGTGATATAAAATGGGGTCATTGCAAAGTGCTATTGGAAACAATAATTTTTTTAGAACAGAGACTATTTTAAGTTTTTATTTGTTCTGTTCTTAGCATATATCTGGAGCATAAATATTTATTAAATGTTTTCTTAAAAGAATTAAATTGAGGGGAGAGGGAGGGAGAATAAGGAGGGAACTAGAGGGTAATTCTGGTTTAAGAATATGTGTATATCATATTGTTACTTTAAAAGAATTAAATTGAATTCTTGGTAAAGATAAAATCAAATGTTTATTTTTTGCATTTGAGTATTGTGCTATATTTTTGCAAAGAAAATATAATAACCTTCACAGAAATAATTTAATAACCTTAAAAATATGAGTTTATGACCAGGCATGGTGATGCATGCCCATAATCCCAGCAACTCAGAAGGCTGAGACAGGAGGATCACAAGTTCAAGACCAGCCTCAAAAATTTAGCAAGGCCCTAAACAACTTAGACTATGTCTCAATAAAAAGGGCTGGAGATGTGACTCAGTGATAGAGTGCTTGCTTGGCATGCATAAGACCCCAGGTTCAAGCCCTCGTACAATACATACATACACAAGCTTATGGCGAATTTTGGCATCTTAAATCTCCTTTGTAATTGTCAGCTAAAATGTAAAATGCCTGGTATGTGGTGGGCTTTTAATAAATGTTGAAAGCTTTTCCTCATATCATAGTTCTTTCTAATATTCTTCTCTGATCCAGTCTGCAGTTAGAATAATTCCTTTAACCTTCTTAGTTCCGGGAACACAATGGCATTTTCCAAAGACAGGCAACATAATGTCATTAAGAGCATAAACTCTGGACTTGGAACTTGGAACAGGATACCCTGAGGTGGCTCTGCCACCTAGCAGCCAGGTTACAATGGGAAAGTTACCTAATCTCCCTGCGCTGTGGTTTGCCTGCCTCCTTGTGGCCTTGTGCTTAGTACTAGTGTCTGGCAGATGGAAGGGCAATGTAAGAATTCACTACTACTTCTACTACCTGGTACTAATAATAACAGCTACTACTATTACATATCCTCTGCTTGAGATCGAATTGCTTTAATTCTGAGCTTGTTCTTTGGATTATACAGAGAACTTCCTTAAAACATACACGTTCTGAGCTGGAGCGGTGGCTCAGCAGAGAGAGTGCTTGCCTGGCATGTGCGAGGACCCAGGTTCAAACCCCAGCACCACATACACAACTTAGTGTCAGAGAAACAAAGGCCAGATGAAAACTAAATAAAATTGATTCTCTCTCTCTCTCTTTTTAAAAAAACAAAAACAAAAACACATTCATTCTTTCTTATTTTAGACATGTGCTTGTTTGCTTATTTTTTCTTTCTGTTTATGAAATAAAAGGTTCTCTTCAGGCTATTTCTTAATAAAAAATGTCCTGCCAGCTCTCGGAAAATTCTACATCTCTGCTATCTCTGAAGTTAAATTCAGGGATTTTCTAATCTCATCAGTTATTGGCATAGTTATTAACCTTATAATGATTGACAAATCTCCAACCCTGAACAGACTGCAGTTTACCCACAGTGAGTTGTACAGATGGCTTTCTGTTTTCCCCAAAAAACGTGAAATTTGACTTTTTTTTCTTCTTTTTTTGGCAGATCTTATATGACCTTACTTAACCTCAGACCACAGTCACTTTAGGGCTTCTGGTAACATGTTTTGATTTTTTTTTTTTTTTTTTTTTTTTGAAGAGAGGGACAGTAAGCGAGAGAATCAATTTTATTTAGTTTTTTGTGTGGCTTTCGTTGCTCATTGTGTACGTGGTGCTGGTGTTTGAACCCGCATCCTCACGCATGCCTGGCAAGCGCTGTTAACTCCTGAGCCACCACTCCAGCCCCATTTTTGAATCTTTATGCTAAGTTCAGTTTGCAGATTCATTTGACAAAATGGCATGTATTTGAGACACCCAAATGTAGAGCCTTTGGCTCTGACATGGTATTTACTTCCCAGCATTTTTCCTACTGTAGACAGTTCAGATTCCTTTAAGGAAAAACTGAATTTTGTTAGAGCCCTAAGTATTACAGATAGAATTGGAAAATGTTGGTAAGCGCACTGTCCTTTTTTAATTTAGGTTTTCATGTACCTTTTGTTGCTCTGACACTTGGTTGTGTACGTGGTGTTGGGGTTTGAACCTGCATCCTTACACATGCCAGGCAGGCACCACAGCCGCCAAACCACTGCTCCAGCCCAGCATACTCTTTTAACTAGTAAAGTCATACTTAATGATGTAACCACTTTTAAGTTTGATTTCATAAAAGAAGTAGTCAATTAGTGTGTATTATTGAACCGAAGAAACTGCTTGAAGCACCCAGTTCTGTGGCATAAGTTCCTTCACTTTGATGTACATCCCTCTGAGACTATCTGATGTTTCTTTTTAATAGCTCATTCATTAAAAAGAATAATCTGGCAGGGCATGGTGATACATGCCTGTAATCCAGTGACTCAGGAGGCTAAGTCAGGAAGGTCACAAGTTGAAGGCCAGCTTTAGCAATTTAGTGAGGCCCTAAGCTACTTCTCAAAATAAATAGGGCTGGGGATATGGCTCAGTGGTGAAGAGACTCTGGGTTCAATCCCTGGTACCAAACAAACAAATAAAAAACCTGTAAACAAAGTATTTTAGAAGTAGTACTGATGGGAGGTAGTATAAATTTATGTTTATCTCTTTTGCATAAATCATTATGGGTCTGTCATATGTTAGTTATTGTTCCTTGACCTCTACATTTAGAACATCCTAAAACCCCACCAAACCTACACAAGAAGTTCTATCATATTAACTCATAATGTTTTATAATCACACTCTGGTACTCCAAATAAGATTTTACTTTGGTAGAACCAGATCTTTTCTGTATAATTAATAGTATTGAGGTATAATTTATAAGCAATGAAATTCCAGTTTTAACTGCACAGTTCTTAGGTTGATGTTTGTATATAATTATTTAATAACCATTATAATCATATTATAAAACATTTTCATCACTGTTCCAGAATTTCTCTGTGCTCCTTTGCAGTAAATTTCTTTCCCCCAATTTGACGCTTACAAATATTGATTTGTCGTTTAGTTTTCCATTTTCTAGGATTTCATGGTGTCTTTTGTTTCATTTAGCATGATGCTTTTGGGATTTGTTGATGTTGGAGATACATATATACTGCTTAGTAATGTTCAGTTGATTTGGTAGAACGCTGCCACTTGAATATTTAACTTGTTTCCGGCTATTATTATAGCACTGCTTTGATCCTGTGAATGCAAGTTTTTAAGTGGACATATGTTTTCCACCTAGGAGTAGAATTACTAAGTTGTATGATAAACATAAGTACAACTTTATAAGAAACTTCCAAACTTTCCTAAAGTGGCTGCAATATTTTGTGTTCACTCCTGGCAACCTATGGAGTGAGTTTCAGTTACTACACGTCTCTGAAAGACTTGATATTTTCAGTCTTTAACTTTAGCGAGTGTGTAATAGTATTTCATTGTGACTTTAATTTGATTTTTCCTGATGAGTAATGATGTTGAAAATCTTCCCATGTGCTTGTTATTCATTTATCTTTTTTGATGAAGCTTCTGTTCAAATCTTTTTTTCATTTCAAAATCAGGTCATTTATTCTGTTATTATTGAGTTGTAAAAGTTATCAAATCTAATTTATCAATTTTCTCTTAGGATTCATGCCTTTTGTATCTTACCTAAAAATATTTGGTTAGCCCAGAGTCACAACGTTTTTCTTTTCTTCATATAGATAACTTGTTCATGTAGATTTAATGTCCGTTATGAGTTATTTTTGTATGGGAGGTAAAGGTGGATTTACATTTTTTTTCATGTGGATATGCATTTATTCCATCACCATTTGTTAAAATTAATGCCTCTCCCTACAGAATTACTTTCATACTACCTGGGGGGTGGAAAAAACAAATCCGTAGGCCATTTGTGTACCTACGCTGGTCTCTTTCTAGACTGCATCTTGTTTTTGTGATCTGAATATCCTTATATCAATATCTCTTTATCTTGATTGTTGTAGCTTGATGTGTTCTAAACTCAAGCAGTATAAATCTGTCATTTTTGTTCTTTTTCAAGATGGTTTTGGCTATTTTAGATTCTTTGCATGTCTATGTGAATTTTAGAATAATATTGTCAATTTCTATTTTAAAAAAACTTTCATAAATCATGCATGCTGAATCTATAGATCAATTGATTTCTTAACAATATTGAGTCTTTTTTTTTTTTCAAAGAAAGAGGGACGGTGAGAGAGAGAGAGAGAAAGAGAGAAACAATTTTTATTTAAAATTGCTTTTCACGTGGCCTTCGTTGTTCCAAGACTTTGCTGTGTACATGGTGCTGGGGTGCGAACTCTTGAATCCACACATGCTGCGCAAACGCTGTAACCGCTGAGCCACTGCTCCAGCCCCCAATATTGAGTCTTTTAATCCATGAATATAATGCCTCTGTTTAGGCCTTACTTAATGTCCTGGCCACATTTTGTGGTTTTAAATGAACAGATCTTTGCATATCTTTTACTAAATTTATACATAAATATTTTTTACTTTAAGTTGCTTTTGTAAATTGTAGTTTTTCTAATTTTAATTTACATTTGCCCATTAATATTACACAGAAATACAATAACTTTTTGTGTTTTGACCTTATATCCTGCAACCTTGCCAGACTTGTTCTCTTAGTAGCCTTTTTGAGGATTTCTTAGGATTTTCCGTGTGATTGATCTTGTCATCTGCATACAGACTCACTTCTTCCACTCCAGTCTGTCTTTTAACTCTTCTTGCCAGTGGCAGTAGCTTGACCTCCAGTCTTATGTTGAAGAGAAATAGTGAGATCCTTGCCTTGTTTCGAATTTTAGGGCAAAAGTCTTTTACTATTGAATACAAGTTTAGCTGTTAGTTTTTCGTTGATGCCCTTTATCAGCTTAAATTCTCTTCTGTTCCTAGAATGAGAATTTTTATTATGAAATGATATTGAATTTTACCAGGTGCTTTTTCTGCATCTATTGCTATAATGTTTTTCTTCAGAAAAGCCAGACTTCCATTATACTACTACATTATTACTATCATTTATTGATCATTTTTCATTGGTTTGATTTACTTTATTGACAGAAACCAAATTGACTAATATATTGAAGAATTTGGATGCTTTTGTTCTTATCTAATTTTGAAATCAAATTTAAAATATCCTAACCCTTTACTCTGCAGTGATTAATTTAAAATCATATGTGACAACTCCATTTTTGAACTTGTTTCTCCTCAGTCCTAAGAAATATGTCATAAAATAGGATGCCTCCAAGGACAATAAATATTCAGTGTATGAAGTAAGTTAAATAATTTAGGTAAGTGGACTTCTAAACACCTGAAAATAATTTGATAAATGAATCTGAATGATGAGTAAAAGAGAATAGGAAAATTTCGTGTGGGGATTGAAAAGTCAACTGTTAAATTGTGGAGGTGCATTCGGTAGCAAGCATGTTTTATCAGTATGTTATTTTATTTTAGTTTTTTGTTTTTATTTTAAGAGCTGCCTCAACAAGGATCTATAACTATGAGGATCTATAATAAAACATTAGAAAGTGTATGTAACTTGAAAATTAAGCATATTTGATTTTTCAAGAACTTTTATATTTAATGATCTTTAAATTATTTTTAGTAGAATAAAACTTTCCTTGTACCAAATTTGAGAATTGGTTTTACTAAAAATAAATTTTTGTTGCTGCTTTGACTTTTGACTCTTTTAGATGAGGTTGTCACTTCAAGGCCCTAGTAAATTTAGTCTGATGTGGAAAATTTACTGTGCTTCCTTTTAATTTGCATTTGCTCTTTTTCTTTAGCCAGGTACATGTTCTTCTTAATTAAAAGTGATACTCTTTTAGCACTTGAGGTTTTTTTTCCCCGAGTGGTGATTATTAAATGTTCTCTTGGCTCCTAGTGCCTGAAAGTACGTTGTGAAGAGGAGGTACCACTGTACTTGGGACAGCCAGGATGTTTGAAGTTGCTCTTTATTTGCCACGTATGCATTACTCTCTGGAACCCTCTCCAGTTTACTTTGTGGTTAACCTGAAAAAAAAAAAAAAAAGGCTGTGGTTTTATTTTTATCCTTCATCTTGAAACAGAAGCACAAAGTATTTTCATATGTGGTACAAAACTCCTTTATTTGATTGTTCTGCTTTGCTGGCTAGTAAGATTTTTATTATCTCGATAAGTTCAGGGTTTGGATTTTTATATATAATTTGGTGTTTGAACTTGTATTTAATTTCAGGCAAAGGTGTTTCCGTCTATCTTATAAAACCCTAAAAGTAGTAGTGTGACATTTTCTAAGCAGTGGTTTAAAATAGTAAGGAAATTTTACAACCAAATTAGCATATAAATGATCTTTTTACAGAGTGACTTTTGAAGTACATCAGCAGCTTTAAAAATTTTGACTTTTCCTGACTTCTCTTACTTATATGATAAATATTAAACTATAAAGCAGTGAAAATGTGCATTATGGGAAATTAGTTCTGTTGGAATTGACACATGAAAAAGTAATTAGGAATTTGACATGTGAAAAACACATGTGAAAGTAATTAGGAGTTTATGCTGATAAAATTACTAAGTTCTGTAGTGAATACAGAATTTGGTAGCCGTACATGGATTCTAATTATATCAAAACATCTGCTGCCTGGAATCCTTTCCTCAGGGAATGAGTCACAGAGCACTCAATTTTTCTAAATACGTGGAGAGGTTGCAGGCTTCAATGCCTTTTCATATTCTTTAGCCAGCTGAAAAAATTTTGTGTGTTTTGTTTGTTTGGTTTTGCAGCTTGCCTATGTCTTTCTTTTGACTCTGGAGTGTTCTTGTTCTCTCTTCTGCTTAATGTACTATGAGTTTAGGATTTTAGGTAGTCCAGTTGAGTGTAAGAGAGATTTAGACATGTAATTGGGAACACTTTTGCTGAACTTTAAGAATGAGGAATCGTGGGCATTTGAGTAATAAAAACAAGTCACGTATAATGTACAAAAGATCAAACTGGTCTTAGAAACTTTGCCATACCAGTCCTCAGTGAATGCTAGAAGGGTGTGGAGATACACCTTCAAACTTCTGAAGGAAACATGTTTTCAGCATCTGTGACCATCATGATGTTATCCCAGGGATACCAGAAGAATGTAATTCTCATGATACCTTTAATTTTTTAATTGAATTTTATTTTTTTAAAGAGAGAAAGAATCAGTTTGTTCAGAACATAGCAAAGTCAGTTGTCATTCCTGGCTTTTTTCTTTTTGGGGGGTACCAGTAATTGAATCCAGGGGTCCTTAACCATTGAGCCATATCCCCAGCCATTTTTGTTTTTTATTGAGACATGATCTTGCTAATTAAGACCTCAATAAGTTACTGAGGCTGGTTTTGAACTTGCTATCCTCCTGTCTCAGCCTCCCATGCTGCTGGGATTCCAGGCATTCGCTACCGCACCTGGTCACTTCGGACATTTTATCCTTTGCTCGTTTAGTGTCAAGAAATATTTTTAGGAGTTCCTTTAATAGGAACGCTTTTGTAGGCCTCACTGCATCTGTGACCTCTTCATCCTTTCCCAACCATATTCCTAATTTATATTGATAATTTGATTTTCACTAAGCTTCTGCAGTGGGGGTGGTAACATTTCCAGAGTCAGCCATTTCTCCTCTACACTTGTACTCAAGTTGAATTTCCCTTCCAACATTCTCAGTTTTGTTATCTCTTCCTTTTTCTTTCCTGAACTTATACTTTGTTGACTAAATATCTTTGATTATCTGCTTTGCAAACTGTCATGTAGAATGATCGTCACTGAGTGACAAGGAGGCAACAGCATCGCGCCCTTGCCCTCTGTGTGTCAACTTGGGAACGTGTGCGGGAAATATGGCGCACTCACTCACCAGCTTTGAAGAAGTAGTGTGATTTTGATCCTGATACGCATCTGTTACTTATGTGGTGATTTGGGGACTGAAGGCCTAGCCTCAAAATTTGTGTTTTATGCAGTACCTTTGTTAATGTGTCCTGGTAGCTGACATTGGAACCTTGTTGGCTATTTTATTTAAGTTGTAGTGATTGAAACTTCCATGTAGTAAGACCATGCAAGGAGAAGGCTGCCTCTAACAACATAGCTGACAGAAATCAAGCAGGAAAAAGTAAGGGTTTGGTAACCCTGTTCTTGGCAGGGAGTTAATAAATGTTATCTAAAATTGAAACATGTACTTAACAAAGTGAGTCTAACTTCTAAATGCTTCTTATATTTTATTAGTCTTCGTGGAATCTTTCATGACTGTCCCTTGGTGAAGAAAATATAAAATTCATCGGGTCTTTCTCGTTTCTCTCCTTTCCATTAATTTGCATGGGCAGAAGGTGGGACGATTTCAGTGCGGTTCTATAGAATCAGCTAGCCAGCTTACAGAGCCTGGTTCTGGCCTAAGGCCAATGCGCAGGGCCAGGGGCTACAGCTCCTGTACCCTTCGGGCATTACTGGACTCCCACTAAAGCCTCTTTATTCCTGAACTTGTGTTCCAGCCCTGCAGCTTTATCTGCTGTACTTCCCTATTCACTTTGGGTACTTGAATTTTCTTTCTTTATTCTCAAGCTCAGGTATGTATAAAAAATATTTGATACATTTGCTTAGCGTTTTCTTGTGTGTATAGTAGGTAGGCAAAAAAATTTTTGCATGTACTTTAATCATCATCTAAACTGGAAATGGACTATCATTTCATTCTTTTTTTTAAACAATAATCCAAACTATTACTGATGAAAAATTCAAAAAATATGTATATATAATTAGAATGGTCTAATTTAAAAATGAAATAATGTGAGACCTGTAAAAAGGAACTGAATTTCTAAAAGGAGATTTGAATTAATGTTATAACATAGTCCTAAATAGGAAGAATCAATTGGTAAAGATTAATTCTCCCCAAATTAGATTCTTCCAATTAAAACATAAGTCACATGTGAAGGAAATTTAAAAATTGTCCAGAATCAATGTGAGGAATCTTGCTGCAAAGATAGAATCATTAAGACAACGGTTTTGGAGTAGGAATAAGTAAATATGTCCACAGCAGAACAGAGTCCAGACGTGTTATTATAGGCAACAAATTTCTGAACATTTTAATTATTTATTGCAGCAAAAAATTCATTATGGGAATGAATTTTGTAAAGAGTGGATTTGGAAAATTGGCTGTTTTGGGGGAGCAGATACTGTGAAATTCCATATTTCACATTATAAACACAAAATAGATTCTAGGTAAATATGTAAATGTAAAAAAACACAGAGTACAGTTTTCGGAGGCCCAGGATAGTCTTGTAAAGTATGCCTGTAAAGGAAGAGACTATAGATTTAACTACATATTTAAAGCTTAAAGTGAACATACCATAAGCAAAAGACAGGAGAAAAATATTTACTGTATATAGTAAACATAATGAGTCTCTTTTGTCCAAAAAGTCCTCCACAAACTAACAGAAAAATAGACAAAAGGTCTAAACAGACATTTCAAATAAGTAATAGCAATGATTAATACAAAAATATGCTTATTTATTTTTTTTAAAGAGAGAGGGACAGAGAGAGGGGGTAAGAAACAACTTTATTTAGTTTTTCATCTGGCCTTCGCTGCTCCAACTAAGTAGTTGTGTTTGTGGTGCTGGGATTCGAACTCAGGTCCTCATGAATGCCAGGCAGGCGCCACAACTGATGAGCCACTGATCTGTCCCCCAAAAAGATGCTTATTAATACTGAAATTTGAAATAGGTTTTTTAAAAATCCACATTGGCAAAATATAAAGCTTTCATCATCTCTTAGAGTATAATAAATTAAAAATTGATTCTATCGGTTTGGTAATTTCTATCAAAAATTGATCAAACCTTTGATTCAGTGGATTGTTTTCAAGTAATTCACAGAAATATTAGCATATGTATGAGACATAAATGTACATTACATCATTATTTGGTGAAAAATTGAAATCAACCTACATATTCATCAGTGGAGGAATAGATAAGTAAATTTTGGCATATCTGCCCTGTGGAATGCTTGAGGAACAGGATGCTACCTTGCTTTGCATTCTTAATCCATCATTTAGTAACTGTATGACCTACACTTACTTAATTTCTCTGGGCCCTTTTCTGGTCTGTGAAATGAAGATAAATGAATCTACTGCAGAAGGTTGTTGCAATTATTAAAATATATAGAATACTGCTTAGGATGTAAGCACTCAGTAAATATTAGCTAATATTAAATTATCACCTTGCAGTTATTAGAATAAATTATATCCATAACATTCCATCGTGGACCCCCCCATGACTTAAGTAAACAACTTTAGAGCAGTGTGTGCATGTGGTATAAGCCCCTGTATGTGAATAAGAATTGTTATATGTGTGCATATATTTGAATGTGTGTGGATAAATCTGAAAGGATAAATGCCAGTTTCAACAGTAGTAGCCTCTGGGGAATGCGATTAGTGGAGGGAAATCAGATGTCAGGAGAGTTTTTTTTTATTTGGATGGGTACTTTCGTTGTTTGTTTTGTTTGTGACACTGGGGATTGAACTTAGAACCTCACACATGCTAATAAGCAAGTGCTCTATCAATATCAGTGAGCTATAGCCCCAGCCTGGCTATCAGTTTTTTGAAAAAAACATTTTTTCTATTGTAAGACTTTTTTTCAAGCGTGTATTTACATGTGTAATTACAATTTAAAAATTTCCACAGACTGTAAAGATAGTGCAATTTCTGACTAGCCCTTTCTTATTTTACTTTTTTTAAAAGAGAGACAATTTATTTTTTCATCTATTCTGTGTGTGTGTGTGTGTGTGTGTGTTTAGTTTCTCTGACACTTAATTGTGTATGTGGTGATGGGGTTCAAACCTGGGTCCTGGCTCATGCCAGGCAAATGCTCTATCACTGAGTCGTGAAAATGTCATATTTGTTTAATGATGTATACTTTCTCTTATCTTCGTTACTGACTTAGTTTTTCTTTGCAGGAACATGCTTACCCAGCTGATGAACTCATGCCTTTAACCTGTAGAGGCCGCGTGAGAGGCCAGGAGCCAAGTCGGGGTGATGTGGATGATGCCTTGGGAAAGTGAGTAGAGAGTAGAGTGCGAGGCCTGGCCGGCCTTCATATCCCCAGGAGGCTTCTCAGAGGCAGTTTGCAGTCTTATTTCTGGGAATTTGCTGAGTTTTGAAAACCACTTTAAATATTAGACTAAGCACCTTTATTCTTTTCTATTTTCTTTTGTAATTTACCTCTTAGAGAAAAAATAGCTTGTTAAATAAAGCTGTATGTAACTTTGAAAATATGTGTAACTTTTATGTAACTTTAAAAATGTGCATAAAGTCATTAACATTATAGTGTAGCTACTTTAATATTTTCATTTGTTTTAAAAATTGCTGATGACCCTGATTCGTTCCTGGATTTCACATCAAAAGTATAAATAAATAAGTAAAAATTGCTGATGACCTGGGCACAGTGGTGTATGCCTGTAATCCCAGCAACTCAGGAGGCTGAGACAGGAGGACCAGCCTCAGCAACTTAGCAAGACCCTCTCTCAAAATAAAAAAAATAAAAAAGGGCTGGGGATGTAGCTCAGGGCTTAAGCACCCCTGGGTTCAATCCCCAGTGCAAAAAAAAAAGTACTAATAGATGTCTCTGTATCTTCAAAGAATAAATTAGAATATTAAGGCTTTTCAGATTTGTTCACTGCTTTATAGGTTAAATTGCAACACAGGTACATGGAAGTACAGCTAATAGAAAGAAGCTAATAGTCAGTAGGATATGGAGAAGTTAACTTATACATTCACAAATAAGTATTTAGAATGCTAATGTCTTGTGTCTTGTCATACTTATTTCTTAGATTTTCTCTGACACTGATTGATTCTTTGGACACTCTTGTGGTAGGTTTGATTCTTCTTGGATTTACTTATTTTATGAATTTCATAATATGCACACTCAAGTATTATAAAATATAATCAACACAGTCAGTATAAAATAGAAGCCTTCAGAATTTAAGATGTTCAGATTTTGCTTCTAAATAAATCACACTGTATAGTTGAATGTCAAGTGAAATTATGTAGAATAATAGAGATAAACAAATAATTTATATGGGTGTCACCTATGTGATGACCTCTTAGGAAGCCCCCCTTGGGATAAGGTAGGTTGAAGGTATTGAAGAAAATAATTTTGGAAAACATCACTTAGATATTCTTGTTCTGTAATGATATACCACAATAACACTGAAATTGTTAAACTGGAATCTTTTTTTTTTATAGTTTTTGGGGTTTTTTTTTGTAAGAAAGAGGAACAGTGAGAGAGAGAAATAAAGAGAGAAACAATCTTTAGTTTTTATGTAGCTTTCATTGCTCCAAGACTTTGTTGTGTACATGGTGCTGGGGTTTGAACTCGCATACTTGCGCATGCTGAGCAGGCACTATAACTGCTGAGCCACCCGCTCCAGCCTCTGGAATCTTTTTGTATTGTGTTCATAAACAAAAATTTATTTTCTCAGCAATGATTTTTAGCTTTTAAGCAATGACTTTTTGACTCTCCTATCTTATATGATGCAGAACTGTTTGTATTCTCAGGGGAATGATTGAGTTCCATCCAGATGTTATGATTTCTGAGTGATACCTTTCTAATGTTTAACTTTTTGATCTTATGGTATAAAAATAGGCTTATGCAGAGATTTTCCTTAATAAGTCATAATGTTAATGTCCCAAGTGCAGATTAATATTCAAAAAAACAAAACATGACAGAAAATCTTGGGGTTAGCAGAAATTTTCAGAACAGACTTGGCTTGCAGATGTAGTTTCTATATTCTTTTTTCACCAGCACATTTTTTTTTTTAAAGAACAGATTCTCAGTTCTTGTAGTAACCTATGAAGATCACCTGTGAAGTTAAAAAAATAAAAAATTATTGCTTAAGTTATAAGTTATTCTGATTAAACTATTCTGGGTGAGGGTGGGTATTACTATTTATTCTTCTAGCATTTCTCTTTGGTTTTAAAATGCATCTGTGTTTGAGAAAAACATGATTGTTTAGATCTTAATTGGGTCAGATTTTTGAAAGTCACAACTTCGGGTTTTTTTTTTTTTTTTTTAGAGATTAATGGAATGTGCAAGCCATATCCATATTATGATAACTATGAAAAAGGATCTTGTATGTCTAATTTTTGGTTTAGTTGTCCTAGGTTTTCAGCATAAAATACACTTTAATTTCCTTCTCATTTTTTGTCTTGGGCTTTATTTTTCCATGTAGCAAGTTCCCCATCATTTCTCTGTAAGTTCTGAGTTGATTTTTATGAACATGGACTCCAGGTGTTTGTGTGTTTTATAAAATATCAGAAGTGAAGGAGAAAAATTAGTTCAAGGCTTTATAACTTTCCCACATTTAGAAATCTGTTGGGGACTGGAGTGGTGGCTTGCTGCTTACAGTGCTTCCCTGGCATGCCCAAGTACGTGGGTTCAAACCACAGCACCACGTATACAGTGACGTGTCAGCGCAACGAACACCACATGAAAAACCAAATAAAGTTGATTCTCTCTTCCTCTTGCTCACTGACCCTCTTCTCTTAAAAAAAAAAAGAAAGAAAGAAAGAAAAATCTGTTGACTCCTCTAATGAGAAAGCCATTGGTTAATTATGAAGGTTCTATCCTTCAGGTTATACCTATTACACACTTTAGCATTGGTTCTCAAAATAAGATCCCTAGACCAGGAAAATCAGCATTACCTGGGATCTAGTTAGACAGATTTTTCTGGCTATGTCAAAGACATACTGAATCAGAAATTCTAGAAAACAAGGCCGAGCACTCTTAAATGGGCTTCTAGATGGTTCTGAGGTATACAGTGTTTTTTAAGCTTGAAGGTACTACAAGTTACCTAGGTATCTTCTTCACATGCAGACACTGATCCAGTAGGCCACACTGAGAGTAAGCAGCTATTAAGATGGTGCTTTATGCATAGGATGGGTGGTGGTTTGTTTGGTTTTAACCTGGAAACCAAGTCCCAGTAAAACTCACCTCATGAGGGTGTGTGTGTGTGTGTGTGTGTGTGTGAGAGAGAGAGAGAGAGAGAGAGAGAGAGAGTATGTATAAGTGGGGAAGGGTTGTCTTTTCCTGAAATGCTTGGGACCAGAAGTGTTACAGATTTCAGTGTTTTGCATTTTGGAATACTGTAATTGGATCCCTAATTCAAAAATCTGAACTATTCGAAAATTGAAATATTTTGAATAATGCCAATATAACATTCAAAACTCAAAAATTTCAGATTTAGAGCATTTCAGATTTCCTATTTTTGGCTTAGAGATGCCCAAAAGGTGTTAAGAAACCAAAATCAGTTCTTCTAATGATTGTTTTAAAGTCTTAAAGATACTTCAGTATGGGGTTGGGGATTTAGCTCAGTGGCAGAGCGCTTGCCTAGCATGGGCACGGCCCTGAGTTCAGTCCTCAGCCCTGAAAAAAATAAAAAAAGAAAGAAAAAAAAGATATTTCAGTGTGTCTGAAAAAAAAGAAGTGTATAAAGATGCTATGTAATTACGCACATAATTTTTTTTTAGTTTGAGACATCACATTTTTTTTAATATGCTTAAGGGAAGTATAAATTATTATGTGTCACATTTTTGTGTTGTAAAGTATTCTAAGTTGCTTTAAGTAGCTCATTCTCAGGATATTTCTCCTTGACTCTTTAGAAAAGAACTTCATTTTGTAATTTTCTTCTCCTAGGTATTAAATAAAACTAAAGAATTTGAGGAGGCTGTGAGAAAAGTTTTAAGAGATGTTAATTTAGATAATGATGTTGTTGTGTCTGTCTTTGAAACAAACATCAGAGTTCTGGGGTGAGTATGTAAGGCACCAACGCTTTAATTTTAATAACAGAAGCCTAGGGTGTGCTGCTTATGGGTCAAGGGTAAGGAAGAGGTTTCTCATGTTCAGAAGCTTGGGTATATCTCACAGAGACCGTAGGGAAACCTTGCTTTATATTAGTCCCAGACAGCAGCCAGCTTTGGAAGTAGTGGTAGCTGTAAATCAGAGGTGGTACTCATGTGAAAAGCAGTGGGAGGTTGGACATAGGCCCTATTGGGTATGTTGCACATATTTTCACTAGCTTACAGAGCTGATTAACCTTAGCCAAGCACTGCTGCAGAGAAGCCAAATAAAACCAAATTTATAGAATTGCCTTTCAGCTAAACAATGCGAAATGCTCTTGAGGTGCTTAAAAACATGCAGTTACAAGATTTATTCATTTGTTTTGACATTAAAAAATTATATT
This sequence comes from Aplodontia rufa, assembly GCA_004027875.1. Classification (NCBI taxonomy): domain Eukaryota; kingdom Metazoa; phylum Chordata; class Mammalia; order Rodentia; family Aplodontiidae; genus Aplodontia; species Aplodontia rufa. Next base: position 29,285 of record PVKS010001025.1, read on the forward strand.
TAGTGATTACTTTTGTGTATTGTACTTTATTTCCTTTCATGCAAATAAGTCTACTCTTTGGTCAAGTGTAAGAAATAGTAATGTGACTTTTCAGAGTTTATTAATCTATTGTACTTACTGGAGTAGGGGGTTTTTATTTTTAAAATGTTATACTCAGTTAAAGATTTCATGGCAATAAAATTAAATTTACAGTTTGTTAAGATTAATTTGTCACATGTCAAAATAAGTGTGATGTTTAGGATGTTCTTTAAGAAAATTTAGTGTATTTAAAAATGCCAAACACTTTACAACAACGTGAAATTTATCAGATATTTAAAAAATATATTGGTGTTGCAATTATAATAGCCATAAAATGAGTAGCCAGTGAAGAATTAGGTCTTCAGTTGTCTTTCATTGTGTATCTTGCTTGTTGATTACAAAATGCCCACACCCCTTTAAATGACTGTAAGATGGGGATAATGCTTCATCTCTGTGATCACAGGGGTCTTTTGGGTGGACACTCACTCGCAATCATGCTGAAAGAAAAAGGTGAATACATGCAGTGGTACAATGATGAACTTCTGCAAATGGCAAAGCAATTGGGTTACAAACTTTTACCGGCTTTCAATACTACCAGTGGCCTTCCTTATCCAAGAGTAAGTATTTGTAAAAGTGTATAATGGTCTTTATATACTTCCTTTGCTGTTTTACAAAATGAATCTTTGTGATCAGAGCCATTGTTACTCAGTAGTTAGAGGCTGGGGAAAAAATGTTTCAAAGCTATATTACAAATTTATATTGGCATTTCATTTAACTTACATTTAAGTGATGTGAGAATTAGATTACTTTAAACTTTACTGTATCTCTGCATAACAATTTAGGTGATGCTGCAGAAGGAAGAAATAGAAGAGAGACTTGTGCCAAAGTTACAGCTGAAGCAGTGAGAGCAGATAGGTGTTTCTCCAAAGGAGCAGACACAGAGAGAACGGAGGGCAGGCAGGGCATGGCGGGGAAGAGCTGGTGTAAAAGGAGAGTGTACAGAGTTTAGGAGGCAGGCCTAATTTAGTGGGTAGTATTACACACTCCCAGAGTGAGAACATAAGGAGGAGACGGTCACCATTCACTGTGGCAGCATACCTGTAATCCTAGGTTATGCTGCTGGGAAGGCTGAGCAGGAGGATCCCAGGTTCAAGGCCAGTTGGGTCAAATTAGTAAAGCACTGTCTCAAAAAAAAAGGTTGGGGGTGGTGGGAAATGCAGCTCAGTGGTAGAGTTCTTATCTGGCAAGTGTGAAAGCACCAAGGGTTAAATTCCTTGTTAACCCCCCCCCCACACACACACACACAAGAGGAGAGCCATCCTAGAGAACTTGAAGAGAATTGAGTACAGACAGCCTTGAAGGTTGTAATGGAGTAGATTAAAGGGGGAAGATTTCAAAGTAGGTGGATGGTAGGTGTGAACCACTTATTTGGGGGTTTCTTTTGTCGGTAGTTAAAGGAAAGTTGGCAACAGAGTCCTTGAGGGAGTTTTTTTGTTTGTTTTTTGTTGTGTTCCTCCAAGAAGATTTTATATTTAAATCAGGGGGAAGAAGACATTGAAGATGGAAAGAGCCATTTCTTCTGTTTCATTCTTTATTAATGCTGTAACTCCCTTCCTCTTGTCCAAGTCAGACACCTCCACCATTACCAAGCTCGATCATCGTTTTCCTTTCCTTATTGCTACCATGCTGCTGAAGCCAATATAGTTTTTTTCATAATCTTCTATAAATGCCCATCTTATTCTTTTATCTCTGGCTTATGATTCAGAGCACTTGGAAAATTAAAGTCTAATTTTTATTGAATTACCTAAAAAAGCTTTATTCACTCATCATCTCTGTTAAGTGTTCTTTGATATTCAGAATTCTTCATAGTTTGACAGCAGACTTTCCGGCATTCTCTTACACTCCTATACCCCAGTGAAATCATTTTTCCATCTCAGCCAAAGCAGTCTCGGTTTCCCTAAAATGCCTAGGTTTTTAGCAGTCCATGCTTTTAGGCCTACTATATGTATTACTTGGCATGGCTCGTCTACCATTGTAAGTCAGTAAGGCTGTCTCCTCCATCAGGAAGTCATCTTTGACTAGGTAGACAGATAGCATGATAAAAGCTAGTGCTTTTCAAACTAGAGAGTACATCCCATTATTTACCCGTCAATTTTGGTGGGTCAACACCAGCATTTTTTTCCTCCATGAAGCAGCTTAGAATTAAGCCTCTAAGTTTCCAGTTTTTGATATTTTAAAGAGCTCTCCTGTGAACATTCTTACATGTGTGAAAACATTCTTAAATGTGTAAAAGCCACATTTCCAATTTCTTCTTTAAGATAAATTACTAGAAGAGGAAATCTGTCACAGAGTAGGGGATGCTTTCTAAGATTCTAGGAACTTATTGCCCATTTGCTTTCCAGAAACTTTCTTTTGTACTCCTCAGTTTTACATAAAAGGGCATGTGCCACTGAGCAGTGCTCTGTATTATTATTCTGTCACAACTTTAATGAAGAGAAAATGGAATCATTTTTAATGTGAATCTATTTGCTTATTAGTATAGTTTAATTTCTTTGTTGGTCATTTCCCCTTATTAATATTAGGAGCAATTTTAAACTATATGCTTGTTTTTTTTTCCCTTTTTTTTTAAAGAGGGACAGTGAGAAAGAGACAGAATCAGTTCTTTTCATTTAGCTTTTCTTGTGGCCTTTGTTGCTCCGACACTTTGTTGTGTACGTGGTGCTTGGGTTCAAACCCACAGACTCGCACATGCAAGGCAAGCTCCATAACTGCTAAGCCACTGCTCCAGCCCTATACTTGTTTTCTTAATGTATAGACATTTACTTAATTAAACTTACTTTTAGTAAATATTTTTAGTGTTTGTTATAAATAGAAGTGCTCAATTTTGAAGACTGTAGCATATGTTTACTTTTATCATAATATGAAAAGCAGGCATAGAATTGAAACAGAAGATACTATGAGCATTATAGTAAGCAAAGAAAACATATTTATTTTCTTATCCTTTGAAATGTTAGGGGTTTTAAGTGTTTTTTAAAAAGAGGACTACAGAAGAAAATGTCTTTCCATCTTTCCTTATACATACTTAGTAACTGCTTTTGGCTATGAAAATTTCTTAGATGTTATACATAATTGATAAAATTTGTGTAACTGTTTTTAGCTCAGAAGAATTTGCTAGACAGAAATGCTGTTGTTAAGAGCTAATGGACATTGTTTTAACTTTCACATAAGGCTTGTCCACACTATGAACTGCCATTTTTTTAAAGTTAATCGAAAGCAGCTTGCCAACTTTTTTTTTTCCAGTGTAGCATGTGTGTGTGTGTGTGTGTGTGTGTGTGTGTGTGTGTGTTGATTCATTCAACATAGTCTTACATATAAGAGGGACTCATTGCCACACATTCATGAACACATGCATAATGACAGAGCAAGCCAAGGCTGATGCCAGTTCATGATCCCCCCCACTTTGAGTTCCCCCCGATCCCATGTTTCTCCTACTTTACTCCATGTTAGTTGGACATCTCATGGAAGTCGAAGGTTACCCACTGGGTTGATAAGCCCTCTACTCCCTCCCTCCAGTTGCCTTGATGTCCCTCCTATTCCCAACTCCCCTTCCCTTCCTCCTTCATCCCCCAGGATCATAGGCAAGGTTTCCCTTGCCTGTGTTGAGGGTATTATTAGCTTAGCCAACTTTCAGTCTGTTTCTGGTTATATTCTAACTTTCACCTATGAGAGAAAACATTCAGCCCTTGAGTCTCTGAGTTTGGGATATTTCACTCAGCATAATTTTTTCCGTCTCCATCCATTTGACTGCAAATGCCATGATGTTGTTCTAATAGAATAGAATTCCATTGTATATATGTACCACAGTTTTTTAATCCACTCGTCCAGTGAAGGGCATCTGAGTTGGTTCCATTGTTTAACTATAGTAAATTGAGCTGCTATATAAACATTGGTGAAGCTGTATCTCTGTTATATGCCAATTCTAGTTCTTTTGGGAAATTATCCAGGAGTGGGATAGCTGGGTCATAATAATGTTTCCAGCCCTAGCTTTTTGAGGAGTCTCCACACTACTTTCCAGAGTGGCTGTACAAGCTTACAGTCCCACCAACAGTGTGAAAGTGTTCCTATCTTCCTACAACTCCTCCAACAGCAGTCGTTGTTCATATTCGCCACTCTGATAGGAGTGAGGTGGAGACTCTCATTGAAGTTTTCATTTGCATTTTTCTGATTGCTAGTGATGTAAAGCATTTTCACATATGAGCTTTTTAAACTTCCTCTGTTGAGAAATTTATATTTAGCTCCCTTGCCCATTTGTTGATTGGATTATTTGTGGTTTGTGTGTTCAGTTTTTTTTTAGTTTTTGTATATCCTGGATATTAGCCCTCTGTCTGGGATATAGCAGGCAAAGATTTTCTCTCATCCTGTAGGTTCTCTCTTGACATTCTTGACTAGTTCTTTAGCTGTGCAGAAGCTTTTTAGTTTAAGGGCATCCCATTCATTTATTCTTGGCTTTAATTCTTGCGCTACTGACACCTATGTCATGTAGTGTTGATCTTATTTTTTCTTCAAGCAATTGTATAGTTGCTGGTTTAATTTCCAGATCCTTGAACCATTTTGATTTCATTCTTGTGCAGGTTGAGAGGTACAGATCCAATTTCAGTTGTCTGCATTTGCCTGTCTAGTTTGTCCAGCACCATTTGTTGAACAGGCTGTCTTCCTTCCACCCTATGCTTTTGCCCCCTTTATAAAATATCAGATGGTTAAAGATTTGAAGGTTTGTCTTGTATCTTCTTTTATGTTCTGTTGATCTTCATTTCTGTTCTGATACCAATATCATGCTGTTTTTATTACTATAGCCCTATAGTATACTTTCAGGTCAGGAATTATGACACCTCCTGCTTCCTCTTTCTTGCTTAGTAATGTTTTGGCTATTTTGGGTTTCCTGTTATTCCATATGAATTTGAGAATTGCTTTTTCTATATCGTTAAAGAATGTCATTCGTATCTTGATGGGGATTGCATTGAATCTGTATAAGGCTTTCGGTAGAATGGCCATTTTGATTATATTGATTCTGCCTAACCAAGAACATGGAATGTTTTTCCCTATATTCAGGTATTCTGCAATTTCTCTTTTTATTGTTTGATAGTTTTCATTGTAGAGGTTCCTTTATATCCTTTGTTAGATTGATGCCCAAGTATTTTTTTCTTCTTGAGGAAATTGTGAATGGGTCAGACTTCCTGATTTCTTCTTCACTGAACTTGTTGCTGGGAGTATGGAAAAGCTAATGATTTATGAGTGTTGATCTTATAGCCAGCCAGTTTGCTGAAATCATTTATAAGCTCTAGAAGTCTTCTGATTGAGCTTATTGGGTCTTCTAGGTATAGGATCATGTCATCACCAAATAGAGACATCTGGACTTCCTCTTTTCTTATTCAAATTCTTTTGATTTCCTTCTCTTGTCTCATAGCTCTGGCTAGGGTTTCAAGGACTGTATTGAATAAGAGTGGTGAAAGTGGACATCCATGTTCCAAAATACAGTGGAAATGCTTTCAGTCTTTCTCCATTAAGCATAATATTGGCTATGAGTCTGTCATAAATGGCTCTTACAAAATTAAAGTATCTTCCTTTGATCCCTATCTTCTCCAAATTTTGAGCATTAATAGGTGCTGAATTTTATCAAAGGCCTTTTCTGCATCAATTGAGATGATTATATGATTTTTATTTTTAATTCTGTTTAAGTTGTGAATTATATTTATTGATTTGCGTATGTTGAACCAGCTCTGTATTCCTGGAATGAAGCCTACTTGATCATGATAGATTATCTTTTTGATATATTTTTGGATCCGGATAACTAGAATTTTATTAAGGATTTTTGCATCTATGTTCATCAGGCAAATTGTTCTGTAGTTTTCTTTTCTTGATGGGTCTTTTTTGGGTTTTGATATCACGATTATATTTGCTTCATAAAAAGTATTCGGGAGGGTTTCAGCCCTTTCGGTTTTTTGGAAAAGCCTGTAGAGGAACAGTGTTAATTCTTCTGTAAAGGTCTGGGAGAATTTTGCTGTGAATCCATCTGGTCTTGGGCTTTTCGTTCTTGGAAGGCCTTTGATTGCTGTTTTGATTTTGTTATCTGAGATTGGTTGGTTTAGAATTTCAATGTCCATCCGTGTTAATTTGGGAATGTCATATGTGGTAAGATACTTGTCCATTTCTTCCAGGTTATCAAACTTGGAAGAGTATATTTTTTCAAAATAATTTCTGATAATCTTCTGGATTTTTGTTGAGTCAGTGGTGATATCTCCATTTTTGTCCTTGATTTTGTTGTTTTGCTTCATTCTTCCTTTTGGTAAGTTTGGCAAGGAGTCTGTCCATCTTATTTATTTTTTCAAAGAACCAACTCTTTGTTTTGTTGATACTTTGAATTTTTTTTTTGTTCTTAATTTTATTGATTTCAGCTCTGATCTTAGTTATTTCCTTTCTTCTATTTGATTTGGGATTGGATTGTTCCTTTTTTTGTAGGAACTTGAGTTGGAGCATAAGTTTATTTATTTGGGCTCCTTCCTGATTTTTGATGAAAGCATTCAGTGCTATAAATTTACCTCTTAAGAATGCTTTCGGGGCTGGAGCAGTGGCTCAGCGGTCACAGTGCTTGCCCGGCATACGCGAGGACATGAGTTCAAACCCCAGCGCCATGTATGCAATGAAGTCTTGAAGCAATGAAAGCCACATGAAAAACTAAATAAAATTATTCTTCTCTTTCTCTCTGTCTCTCTCTCTCACTGTTCCTCTCTCTTTAAAAAAAAAAAAAAAAAAAAAGAATGCTTTTCATACTATCCCAGAGATTTTGATACGTTGTTTCATCATTGTCATTCATTTCCAAGAATTTCTTGATTTCTGTTCTCATTACCTTTTTTTATCCATTCTTCATTTAAAAGGGTATTCAATTTCCAAGTACTTGAGTTGTTTCTGGTTTTTTTTTTTCCTGTTAATTCCTGAGATCATATCATTGTGGTCTGACAGGATACAAGGGACCATATCAACTATCAACTTTTTAATGTTTATTAAGGTTAGCTTTGTGGAATAGGATAGGATGTGGTCTGTTTTGGAGAAGGATCTGTGAGGCACTGAGAAGATGATTAACTCAGCCAATTTGGGATTGAATATTTTTGCCAATGTCTGTTAATTCCAGTTGATTTATAGAGTTCTTTAGGTTAGAGATACCTTTGTTGATTTTTTTTTTGCTTTGATGATCTCTATATTGTTGATAATAATGTATTAACATCCTCCAGTAGTATTGTGTTGAGATCAGTGAGGGTTTTAATGTCCTTGAGTACTTTTTCCATATATTTGGGAGTGTTGGAATTGGGGGTGTAAATGTTAACTATCGTCATGTCTTCTTGATCAATTGTTCCTTTTACTATAATGACCTTCTTTGTCCTTTCTGACTAGTTTTTGGTCAAAATTAACTTTATTGGATATAAGGATTGCAATGCCAGCTTTTCAGGCTACAAGCCTGGTTGACAACCTTTCACCTTCAGTCTGTGTCTATTTTTGATTGTGAGGTATATCTTCTGTAGGCAGCATATTGTTGGATTTTGTTTTTTAATCCAGTAAGCCAATCTGTGTCTTTTGATTGGGGCATTGAGTCCATTCACATTCAGAGTTAGAATAGATATGAGAATCTGGGTTCCTGATGTTGTGAATATTGCTGTGTTTTGCTCCATCTTGAAATCTTTTATGAGTTTTAGTTGTTTGTGTGTTCCTCTGAATGAAGTATGTCCTTGAGAATTTTCTGTAGCGCAGGCTTTGTGTTCATGTACCTTGCTAGCTTGAATTTATCATTTAAGTATTTAATTTCCCCATAACATTTAAAGCTGAGTTTTGCAGGGTATAGTATCTTTGGTTGAAAATCGTTTTGTTTAAAAATTTGAAAAATATTGTTCCATGCTCTCCTGGCCCTTATTGTCTGATCTAAGAAATCCATAGTAATCCTTATTGGTCCGCCTCTGTGATTTGATGTTTTTCCCTTGCTGATTTTAGGATTCTTTCCTTGATTTCTCTGTTATTCATTTTATAAATGATGTTCTTGGAGAATTTCTTATTTTGTTATGTCTGTTTGGTGTCCTATAGGAATCTTGAATTTGATGTTCTGTATCAGTTCTGATATGGGGAAAATTCTCCTTGGCAATTTCACTCAGAAGATTCGTAATGCCCCTTGTTTGTTGTTCAGTATTTTCTTCAATACCAATTACTCTCATGTTATTTCTTCTTATCTTGTCCAATACTACTTGGAAGTGCTGATCATGCTCAGTAGGCTTCTTTTCTTGTCTGTCTTCCTTGAACTCAACATGCTCATCCCATCTTCATTGTCTGATGTTCATTCTTTGAGAGCCGAGGTTTTATTTTCTACTGAGTTTACTCTGGTTTTAGTATCTTCCAATGAGCTTTTGATTTGGTTGACAGTATTTTTCAATTCTAAGAGCTCTGCCACATCTCTTTTCAGAATGTCTAGCTCTTTATATATGTGGTTTCTCTTCTCCTGAAATTGTTTTCTTATCTCATTCCTTAAATCTTTTAGTCCTTTGATTGAGTTACTAATCATATTGTTGATCCATTTTTCTAGGTTTTCATTTGGTCCCTGAGCTGTACTCCTTGGATGGAGAGCTGTGGGGTTGAGGTGGAGGATTGTTTCCATTTTTCCTCATTTTCAGTTACAGGGAGTGTGGCTTTAGGTCTGACACTGAATAATTCTCATGGGGGCTTTGTTGGTGGTATTGGAGCTTTTTATTTCTTTGCTTAGTTGGGCAGGGGTACAATTTGGGTAGCACAGTTCAATGGCTGCCACCCCACTCTGTGGATCTCTAGGTTTTCCAGTACCTCAGGGCATAGGGTAGACGTCAATAAGTGCAGCCAGTGCATACAACAGACACTGTCAACTGTAACTGTTACAGTGCCGATTAGCACTTGTAGGAGCAGTCAGATTAGCAGTTTTCTTCCATGAGAGCTCTCACACTATACTTGGTTAGCAAACAAACACCTGTTTTCAAGTATGGCGTTCACTTCAGTTTACCAGGACCTCTGTAGGTGAGAGGAAAAAAAGTCCAGAGGGCAAAGGCAATGAGGTAGGAAGGTAGTGTGGAACTTGTGAATTAGGATATAGAGCTACAAGGTGGTAGAGATGATGTAGGCTATTCTGCTAAAAATAAGGAAAAGATAGAAATGGGATGAGAGTGGGGTAATGACTTTAAGGGAGGATGAGAGAAATCAGAATACAGTTTAGGATTTGACAGAATAAAGGGCAGATGGCGGTATTAGAGACTGGGGGTCTTTTCAGCCCAAAGAGACTGAGGGCTAATTTGCAGTATTGCAAACAGCCACAGGTCAAACCCCAGCAGTATGGGCACAGCAGACAAACACAACAAATCACAGTGACAGCAAAAAATAAATAACCACATAAACAAACAAAAAAATACATACACCAAGGAACACCAATTCCAAGAACAACAACAATGGAAAAAAACAGGAGTTGAGAAGGTTATGAATTATTACTGCCAAGGTCAAAATGTACCATGGGGGTGTGTGTTCATAGCTGACTTCTTGGTGGAGTTACTTCCCAGTTGAGTTTGTTGGAGGGAATGAATTTTGGTGATCTCAACTGACAGTGAGATTTCCAGGAGGCTTCCCAGTAATTTCTCCTGTAGAGGGGTTGCAAACATTCACCTTCCCTGCTTACCATGAGAACAGACTTCAGGGTTACCTGAGTGGCACTCTTGGGCAGTTTAGTGTCTCCCTGCCGAAACTCTTGTCCCACTTCAGCCAGGGACCCAGGAGCCACTGGGAGTCTTATGGATCCTGGTGCAGCTGTAAGGGACTCTTGCTGTTTGGAGAGCGGCCAGCCTAAACTGAGCTCACCCAGGACCATGATTGCTCCACCCTTGGGTGTCTTGAGGACCCCACTTGCCCCAAGAGATGATGGGTGGGGTAGTTACAACCCCAGCAAGGGAAGGCAGGCATGGAGATACCAGCCCAGATAGACCAGTGTTTGTGGAGGTCTCAAATGCAGCCACTAGGGGGCGTGGAAGCCCAGTCCCACTTGGAGCACCCAGGACTTAAAGGATTGCCCAGGACCTATGGGACTGCTTCTGTTCACAGAATTCAGGGTCTGAAAGTAGAGGAAAGCACTGGAGCCAGGCTGCCCCTTCTGTTCATAGGTCCCTGAGGCTGACGCTAGATCTGCTCTGCCTGAGAGTTTCAGGCAGTATCTGTTGGACCTGTAGTCCAAATTCCGCCAGGCTGTTTAGGCCCTGTGGAGCAGAATCCTGGTCACTGACTTCACCTGCAGATCGGTTGGTCCTGTAATGGGGTGGGCAGGGAGCCTCTAAATGGGAGTCGCTGGACCAGTAGGGAGGGTCTGCCAGACCCACACAGCCCCCAGGACAGTCAGTCAAACACTGGGGACCTGGAGCTGCTCCTCCAGACTGAGCTCCCTATTCCACTCTGTCTCTGGTGGTTTTGGGTTCACATTTCACTAAGCGGTTTCCTGTACCACCCTCCAGGAGATTTCAAAAGAGAGGAGCAGCCTGCCCTGCTGCTTCATGCAAGCAGATTCAGGGGACTCTAATTTGTACGTATTAAAGCAGTCCTTCACTGCTTGCTGTTGCTGCAGCCCCAGAGTCCTGTGCCCAGCCTCCGCTGAGTGCTCACCACAGTGTCTGAGTTTTATTTAAGTGTGTGCAGCTTCTTCCCCTCTGGAGCAAATTCCCAGCCTGCCTGTCGGCTGGGTAACTGGCACTGGAAAATTATTTGGGATTTTGTATACTTTCATCTTGTCCATGGCTCCATGTCACTAAACTTCCTTACTTGGATGGTAATGAATTTGGGGAGAAATTTTGCTGTTCACTCACCTCACAGTAAGGCACTTCTCCCACCGTTGGTGTCCCACATTAACAGAGAGATTTTTCATTCAGCTCTGCCACGGGTCACCATGATCCCACCTCAGCTTGCCAGCTTTTGAGATAAGGTCTTACTTCCAAGGTTGAGTAGGTGATTATATCCTAAAATATAGGGTTAACAGGAATTCCGCTATGAGTTATGCGTATTTTAAGGAGTTTCCAGTATAGCAAATAGCTAATGTAGATACATTTAGCATAGCTAATTTTTTGTTTTGCTTCTCAATAAAAAATATCCTGTTTAAAAACCTCTCTCTTTAAAAACCACTCTCAGGAACACAAGATCAGGAGGAAACAGTTTCAAAGTCCTTCCAAGTACAAAACATTTATTGTACTTTTATCTCTTTTCAAGTAAGTAGGGCAAATAAGCTCCTTGCTTCTAACGTCTATAATATAAAGTAGATACCAGTGCCAGGCTGTACCCAGGCATTGGAGGCCTAGTTAGGACAGGAACCACTTGCATGCAGATGAAATTTCAGCAATAGCATGCCCATAAGCAAAAAAAGAAAAAAAGAGAAAGATTTGAATCCTCCTTGCTTGTCTTGTAGGAAATGGCACATGAATATTATGTGCTTAGAATATATTTCCCTGGACATTAATTGGAAAGTCACAGAGATCATCAGATTGAGTCTCATTGATGAGTTATTTCATGAATTATGTTTCATAATCTGGTAGAAAGTCTTGATTAAAAAATAATTTCTTCTCAAAAACCTAATATCTCTTGGTTGTATTTAGATCAATTTAAAGTTTGGCATCAGAAAACCAGAAGCTCGCACAGGAACTGAGACTGATACCTGTACGGCGTGTGCAGGTACCTTGATCCTTGAGTTTGCTGCTTTAAGTCGATTCACAGGAGCAACAATATTTGAGGTTTGCTTTTCATGGTCTTTGATCTCCTGGGTATTGGGCAGAGCTAACTTCATATTTGCTTTCTGTCAATTAAGAATTAGGATTATCAATTGGAGGGTTACTGTTAATTTTGGTGAATTTTTCTTCTAAATTCCATTACATAGTTTTTTTGTTTTGTTTTTGTTTTTAAGAAAGAGTCAGTTTTATTTATTTTTCCATCTGGGTTTTGTTTCTCCAACACAGTTGTGTATATGATGCTGGGGTTTCAAACCTGGGTCCTCATGCATGACAGGATTCCTACCTCTGAGCTACCTCTCCAGTCCATTACATAGTTTTTAATTGTTAAAAAACATAGAAGTTATTGTGAAGTAGTTTTGTAAAATATAGCTCTGTATTTTGTTTACAAACTACAAGGTAAAATTTTAGTTTTATTCTTAGAGGATTGTTTAGCTATATTATGTAAATTTGATGGCTCCTTTTGTAAATGTGTTATATGAAATACTGTGTCTGATTTGTTAGACTTCTGAATAGTCATTGGCATTTCTGAAACCTTTACACTGCTAAAACCCATGAAATTTTTGCATTTAAGTCTTGATTGAGAGTCTAATCTGTAAATGCATTTACTCCAAGGGAAATGTTACTCATTATCTAGATGACTTAATATCCCCCACATGGTTCATCGTGATCAAGCTGTCTCACATTAAAAAAAAAAAACTATGTAAGCATATCATTGGAATGCGATAATCACATAAAATGCCCTCTTTTTCAAACATTACTTAGGTGAATTTTTAAAAATTCAGCAAATGGTACACACATGGGCAGAGCGGAAATAGGAAATGCGTACTAGCATTACAGACATTGGATCAGAATAGAAATAACACAAGTGAAGTGGTCTGTGTATGTGTTTGTGTGTTCAGATGTCTTAAGGTTTATCATGTTGGAGCAGTTAATCCTTTAAAATCTTATTTTATACCTTGTTGATTAAAGTTTTCCCTTTATTAAAAAGCATAGATACTATTGCACACTTTTAAATATAAGCTACTAATCAGATGTTTATGAATTTCCAGGTGAGGAAAATGCAGCTCAGAGTATAAGATCTACAGAGCTAGTGGGTGAATGAGTGCATTTGGAATTAGATAAATCCATGTCTTTCTGCATTCAGAGCTCAAACTCTTTCCTGTGGGCTAGTTTGTGTTTGTGACTAAATCTGTTGACAGTCATGACTCATGACTTTTTAAAAACCACTTAAATATACAGTAACTTATTTTCAGAGAAGCAGCCTGATGCAATTAATGGACGGAGCATCGATCTGATAGAGGGTTGTTAAGCTACAGTCTGAGGACCAAATCTAGCCACAACCACCTTCTTCTTTTTTTTTTTTTTAAAGAGAGTGAGAAAGAATCAACTTTATTTTTTCTTGAGGCCTCTGTTTCTCCAACACTTAGTTGTATATGTGGTAGTGGGGTTCAAACTTGGGTCCTTGCGTATGCTGAGCCAGTGCAATACTGCTACGCCACGACTCCCCCTTTTTAAGTGGTACTAGAGGTTGAATCCAGGGTCTCCACATGCTCAGCAAGTGCTCTACTGCTAAGCAACATCCTCAGGCCTCTGTCTACATTTGTATTTAAAAAAAAAAAAAGTTGTATTAGAACACAGTCATGCTCAGTTAATTATTTTTGCCTGACTGCTTTGTGCAGTGATGAGTGACAATGTGATCTATAATGCCTGAAATATTTACTGTCAGTCCCTTGTCAGAAAAAGTTTACCAACTTTGGTCTAACAAATAAAGAGGTCTGATTTCTTGTATCAGTGGCTCTATAGTTCAATTTTAAACTTCGGTTAAGCTTTTAGTTTCACTGGGCCTATTTTTTTTTAGCTGTAAAGTAAGAATAGGGAAATAATATAACGCATATCAAGATTTTTGACTCTGAAATTTTACCAAAGTGATAATCTGCTTTGTTTAAAATAAAAATCAGCATAAATAGGTTGAGTCAAGAATTAAAACTATTTTACACTCTATTCTTAAATATACAAAGTGACAGATTGATTTAATGATATTTTTTCATTTAGTGTAGTACTTCTGCTATGGTAAATAGACTTAGTCTCTGAAATTAACTTATTCTCCTGTACGTGCCCTTTGCTTTTACGTATTCTAACATCTTTTTATCCCAAGCCAAGAATTTAATCAGAAGTCAGTTTAGTGTTTAATAGATAAAAATTAATGAAAAAAAGAAAAAGCTGTCATAAGGTTCTAAGTTTGGCAATACCAAGCGAATGTTCAGTAATCCAGTTGATTTACTAACTTTTTCCTAACAGTGGTGTATATCATTTAAAGTAGGTATCAGGTCAGATGCAGTGGTGACAGGCTGAAGCAGGGGGATCCCAAGTTGGAGGCTAGCCTGGGCAACTTGACAAGACCCTGTCTCAAAATAAAAAGGGCCAGGGATGTCATTTAGTGGTATAGCACCCCTAGGTTCAATCCCCAGTATGAAAAAAAAAAAGAGGATCTGAAATGACTGTTTCAAAGAGAGCATTCCCACTTTGAAATTCTCCTCTAGTATCTAAGGAGGTTTTCACATTCCATTTAAGTGACAGAAGTTATTTTAACAAGTGTGTGTAATATGCCAGCAATTAATATAATTGAATAATACATGTGTGTCATGAAGGTGTACTACAAGGGTAGATGAAAATGATCTCAGAGTGAGATCACTGCAGCTAAAGAGCATTTTCAGAGTCCTTCTTAACTATACTGACTGAAACAGCCAAAATATGACTTCCAGGAAGTTTATATGATAAATGGTTATCTTAGGAGTTTTAACTTAATTCTTAAACTATCCTGTGGGCCTTTGATTTTTGTTTGTTTCCATTTTTCCAAAGACATGCAGTTCTTCAACTTTGCTTTTCTTTTTAAATTTTAGGAATATGCAAGAAAAGCTCTTGATTTTCTCTGGGAAAAAAGACAGCGAAGTAGCAATTTAGTGGGTGTGACTATCAACATTCACACTGGAGACTGGGTTCGGAAAGGTACGTAAATTGGGATTTTAAAAATCAAATCTTCATGTCCTCAGAATGGTTTGGAAATAAAGGATTTTATTTGTTAAAATAATCTTTGGATAATATTCTGTTTCGTGTCTTCATGGGTATAGTATTGTAGGTATAGAGTATAGATGAAACACTAGGACTAATTTAATTGAGGATCAGAGTATCTCAGCCATCTCACATCAAGGTGTAGTTTAGTGGTTGCATTTAATGTTATCTATTCTTTATGATTTTCCCCCCACCTCTGAAAGTAAAGTGTAGCATAGTAGCTAAGAGCACAGACTCTGGATCTGCGTTATTGGAATTTGAAGCAATTTGATTCTGGGCAAGTTATTTATATTTAACTTCTGGGTACCTTTAGCCAAATCTGTAAAATTCATAGATTGTGAGGATGAAATGGGTTAATGCAAAGCACTTGGAGCAGTGCCTGGCATGTGCTACATTTACTATGAAGTGTTCATTAATGTGATGTTAGTTCTTTTGATTAATGATTTACTTATTTAACTTCAGGAAATAATACAAACTATAGAAATAGTCACTTTTAATACTGGGAAATTGTCTAACCATTAATAAAAGAATAACTAAGAAAATTATTTTACATGAATGTTGGGAGTGTTAAGTTATTAAAATGAATTAGAAGTAGGGAATGTTATATAAGCATATAGGACTTCATTGTATAAAGAATATAATTTTATGTTTCTAAAACAGCCATGTAATGCCATGGAAGTAAAAAGGTGACTATTAGGTGAGAAGGAGGGAAGGGTAGTAGTATATTTGGCAGTGAAATCAACTAAATTATGTGTTTTTGTTTGTTTGTTTGTTTATAAGAGAGAAAGACAGAAATCAATTTTATTTTTTCATCTAGTTTTAGTTTCTCTGAGAGAGTTGTGTGTGTGATACTGTGGTACTGGGGCTTGAATCCTTGTGCATGCCAGGCAAGCGCCCTACCACAGAGCCACTGCTTCAGCCCCCCAAATTGTGTTTTTATGTATGTGTAGATACCTCACAGTGAAACCCACCCTACTGTATAGATGAGATATACCAATAAGAAAATAAAAATAAATTTAAAAAATGCCTCTATAAAATGAACATCAAAGAGTGGAAACATACTAGAATATTCCTTATTAGATCGTCTTTTTCATATAGTTCTCTGTGTTCCATAAGGCCTATCCCATTTCTGTATAAAATAAAAGACAACTGGGCGCAGTGGCACATGCCTGCAATCCCAGTGGCTCAAGAGGCTGAGGCAGGGGAATCCTAAGTTCAAAGCCAGCCTAAGCGACTTAGTGAGAGAGACCCAGTCTCAGAATAAAAAATAGAAATAGGTTAGGGATGTGGCTCAGTGGTTAAGTGCCTCTGGGTTCAATCCCCCCAAAATAAAAAAAAAAAATTGCTTATATTTAAATCAGATTACATTATATAATTGCTTATCTGAACATATTAAAATAAAATTATTACTCCTTTTTAGTTTTGTAAAATGTTTTCTAAGCTTTATTTAAATGGTTCCTGAAAGATCTAGATACTAACTTCAAAATTCTTCAGTTTTTTTTCCTTTTCTTTTTTTAACCCACTCTGAACCTCATGTGTAAATTAATTAATCATAATTAATTTTGAATTAGGCATAATCCTTGACTTATGACATGACACTCTTATCATTGGTCCATGCATGGCCCATTTTATTTAATCATTTTTATAATAAGCACCCACTAATGAACCATCCATTACAACAGCAACTTACTTGATAATGTAATAGTGAATATGGTCCTTAATTCTCCCCGTCTTTGTAAGTCCACACCTTTGCCCCTGCCACCTGACATAACCTTTGTCTTCATGTTGATTGTTCTTCTGCTTTTATAATGAAATTTTATTGCATCTAAATGTATTCTTAAAATATATATTTTTTCTTATTTTAGATTTTATTAAAGGGTAACACATTTGATGCCACTTTTTAAAGACTTTTTTCACTTAATATTATATTGCTAAGACTCTATGAAGTTCTTTTTTATTGCTATTTGATATTTTATTGAATGAATAAATCTGTCATGGACATTTCAGTTGTAGTATTTTGCTTTTGTGAATAATAGTGTTTTATTTTTGTAGTTACTCCTTGTACAAGTCTAAGAGTTTCTCTTAACTATGTACTAGGAGTGCAAATTTTTAAGTCATCAGATAAATTAATGTTCAGCTTAGGGGTTAATGTCCAATTATTTTCCAAAGTTATTTCATCATTTTATACTTTTGCAGTATATAAGATGTCCTGTGACTTGACATCTCCAACACTGTATACTGTCAGATTTTAAAGTATTTGCCAAACAAATGAGTTTTTAAATCATATCCTATTATGGGTTGATTTATATTTTCTTAATCATGAATGATGTTGAATACTTCTTCATATTTCTTGGTCATGTATGTCTCCTTATATTTTAATTGTCTGTTCTTGTACTGTTTCCATTTGCTGTTTAGTTTATGTGTGCTTTTGAAAAAAATAATTGTAAAAATTCTTTATATATTTTTATATATTACTACTAATTCATTGTCCATTGTATTGCGTATGTCTTCCAGTTTATGACTCATTCTTTAAGTTAATTTTCAGTGTAGTTGAATTTATCAGTCTGTGCTTTTTTGTCTTGTATTGTTTAGGAATCTCTTATTAATCAGAGATCTATAAAATATTTTAATATTTTGTTATTGATATTGTTATTGATTTTGAAATCTTAGGCCATCTGGAGTTGATTTGATTGTAATGTGAAGTAAACTGGTTCTCACATATTTCTCCTTTCTTAGAGTTTTTAGCAGTGTTTTCCACTTCACAAATATAGGGGGGCATTACAGATTTTTTATAATGTTTATAATTCAGTGGTCTATATGCTACGTGGTGATACTTATAGTCTTTGTGATACCTATGCTTTGGAATTATTGAAGTGTTCGTTTCAGCCCAAAACATGGTCAGTTTTTGTAAATATTCCATATATGCTTAAGGAAAATTATTTTTTTCCGATTGTTGGATTAGAATCCTATGTATGTCAGTTTGCTCAGTTAGTAATAATGGTGCATAACCGTAGTGATTTTCTCTTTACTTTATACTTAGAATTAAGAAAGGTAGATGAAATTTCCCACAGTGATCTTTCCATAGTTCTGGTTTTCACTTTATATATTCTATTGAGTACTTGGACTATTTTTTATTGGTACATTCATTTTAAATTGTTATCTCTTCTTAGCTGACTCCTTTGGCATTGTGTAGTGACCCTGTTCATGTCTAATAATGCACTGTCCAAAAGTATATTTTATCTGATGGTAACTACATCAGCTTTATCTTGCATAGTAGTTGCCTGATAAATCTTTTCCCATACTTTTATGTTCAATCTTTGCAGGTGCTTATGGTATATGTGTGATTTTTGTAAAATTTGTACATCTTTAAATCTGTTTTGTCTTTTAGTCAGTAATTTTAGTCCACGTTCATCTATTGACATTTTAATATATTTGGACTTTGTGCCAATTTAATGTTATCTCAGTATGTCCCACCTTTTCTGTGTTTCATTTGGGTCCTTTTGTTTTTAATTGATACCTATATCTACCTTCTAAAAACATAAATTTTAGTATGTTCTTCCATCCGTTTGTCTCTCCTCCTCCAATCTTCAACCCTTCGTATTGGTATTATATTAATATTTAGTTTGTATTAATTATGGGTGTTTTCTCTTTTTTAGTCTTGAAGTTCTTTCTCTTTCTGTCCCCGTCAACATCTGGGTGCGTCTGTTTTCTTATTTGAGTCAGCTTAACTAGAGCCAAATCCATGTCTGTGGGTTGTGCCTTCACAGGTTCCACCAATTGTGGATTGAAAATATCTAGAAACAATTGTATCTGTATTGAACATGTACAGTCTTCCTTTTTTATTATCATTCTCTCAATAATAAAGTATAAGTAGTATTTACATAATATTTATACCATAGAAGGTATTTTGAGTAATCTGGAGACTTTTAAAGTTAACAGGAGGATGGGCATAGGTTATATGTAAATACTACATCATTTCATGTAAGGAACTTGGGCATCCTTGGGATATCCAGAGGGAGTCCTCAAATTAAACTCCTGCAGGTATCAGAGATACAATTATTTCATCCCAGACTTTTATCAGTAGTGTTTAATAGCTGCTGAGGGCTTATGCCCAATAATATCTTCATTGTGTGTTCATCTTTGAGTGATAGTGCTATATGTAATTCTCAATTTAAGTTATTTTCCTTCAGAATTTTGAAAATACAGCTCTATTGTCTTTTTACACCAGTTTTTAAAATGTGAGACCAAGTGCTTGGAGTGTAGCTCAATGGTAGTGTGCTTGCGTAGTGTGTGCAAGGCCCTGGGTTCCATCCCCAGTACCACAAAAAGAAAAGTGATCATTCTTACTTCAGTGCCTTTATATGTGATCTTCTCTTTCTTTCTGAAAAAGTATTAATATCAAAGAGAAAGAGAAATTTTTAAAAGAATCATTATAATTTTAGGTGTAGATTTTCCTCTGTATCTCTCCTTTTTGTATTATGTGGGGCTTTTCATTTTAAAATCTTTAATTGCTAAAAATAGATCTTTGTTTTTTAGGTATTTTGTCCTTTTCACCTTTATCTCTTTATAATTCCAATTGCCTAAATCACAGTTGTTTCTGTTTCCATCTTCCATATATCTTATCTTTTCCAATATCTGCTGCTTTTGAAGAAGACCTTTGTATCTAGTTTTGCAAAGTAATCTTTTTCTATTATCTACAAGGGGACTGTTAATCATGCAGTAGGGTTAATACTTCTGTTTATTTATAATGTTTACTTTAAACAGTTTCATGTTCAGACTAATTTTTTCATTCTTGATGTATTAGTGTCCTCATTTGTACTTTATAAAGAATTTTAAAGACTTGTTTAATGAAGGATCATTTATATGTATTTTCTGTAGATAGTGGAGTTGGAGCAGGGATTGATTCATATTATGAGTATCTGTTGAAAGCCTATGTCTTGCTTGGAGATGACAGTTTTCTGGAAAGATTTAATACAGTAAGTTGATCAAATTTTGTATTAATTTTATAGCCAATTTCATTTGAGTTCAAATTTTGATAGAAACTCAATTACCTGAGTTACAGTCTAAAAATATAACTTGTTTTAAATGTGTGGTAGTTTTTTTTTTTTTTTCAGTACTCCCTGATGTTGGACAGGGACAGTGTAAAAGCTACATATATTCAAAAAAATTAATTTACATAGTAGTTTTGTTTTTTATTATTTTGTCAAAAAAATTTCAAGATTTTTTGTTTATATAAACATATGTTTATATGTTTTTTTAAATAAAATATGCAGAGTTAATTTTAACTAATTTCTTTTGTATAAGAAAGACAATTATTGGAATAAGTTACAGTTGTTGGATTCCTTTGGAATCCAATTCTACCTGAAATCTTAGAAGTTGTTTTAGTCCTTGATCATACTAACTACACTCCAGGCTTTGGAGAAACTAATGACCATGTATTTCAAAAGCAGTTCTATAAGTCTTAAGGCTGGATCAGCACCACAGACCTAGCTTTTGTGGAGCAGGGGTGATTGTTGAACTCATTTGCATTGCCTTTGTAAGTGAAGCAAACTGAAGTTAATATAGCAAACTCATCAGCTATATTACTGTGTTCTTTTAAACATAATTTGCCTTTTTTCTTTGCCCACCCCATCAGTTCACCCATGTTACATATGTGAGACAGCATGACACCGGGCTAAAACATGGGAGACATCCTGCTTTAAATCTTGATTGTACTGCCTGTTAGTTTTGTGATTTTGAGCAAGTTAACCCTGTTTGCCTTTGTTTGTCATCTATGAAATGGGAGTACCAGTACTGTTTATAGGGTTATTAAGAGGATTAAAGAAGCTCATCTACATGAAGGGTTTAGAAGAGTACCTTAACTTGTGGCAGGTACTCAGTAATGGTGATGGTAAATAACAGACAAGCTAGCAAAGCAACAATAACAAAACAGCCTGAGTTGTTGATTGAGTGCTTTAAAATGCTATCACATGTATTCCCTGTTAGAGTACAGTGAGATTTTCCTAGATGAATAACTGGAGGTGGACAGATAGATGACTTTTTGTTGGCTTATTAACACAGCTCATCCTGTTTTGAAAGCTGATCCCAAGAAGACAAAAGGGAGAAAAAGAGTTGCTAAGAGCGTAAGAAGCAAAGCTAGGAGACTAGAAGATTGGCAGCTGCTTAGCTGTGTTAACTTAGTAGTGAGCACCAGAATGCAATGCTAGCTAAGAAGACCCCCAAATTCCTAGACACGGCAAACCAAGAGTGAAATACAGACGCCTGTGACTGTACTCCGAGGCATAGCAATCATGGGCTGATCCCAAAGGAGCTAGGGATCCCCGCAGAATCTTATACTAACCACAGTCTTATTCTGCATCTGACTTAAGGGGCATCAAGGAGAGTGTAGGTTTTAGAAAGATGTCATCTTCCACATCAGTTAATTGACAGATGTGAATTTATTTATAAACATCTAAATTCAGGCTTGACTTCTTCACTGAATGTGTAGAGTAGCAGACCTTTTTTCAGTCTTTGAAGAACACATTGTTATGATCTTTTAGCACTACGATGCCATAATGAGGTACATTAGCCAGCCGCCCCTTCTGCTCGACGTGCACATCCACAAACCCATGCTGAACGCTCGGACGTGGATGGATGCCTTGCTTGCCTTTTTTCCAGGCTTACAGGTATGGAGAGCTCATTTTCTTCCTTTTATTTTTTTTTTAAGTTTCTTTCTTTTGTTAATTTTTATTAGTTCATTATAGTTACATATTAGAGTTCATTTTGATATAATTACATAAGCATGGAATATAATTTGCTCCAGTTCAGTCCCAGTTATATCCCCTTCCCCTCCCTTTTCCCCCCCGCCCCGTTCCCTTTACTCTCCTGATCTATCTTCTATTTATTTATAGTTTTTGTTTAAACTAGTACATTTTGGACATCAGAAAGGTGAAATTCACTGTGTTATCTTCATATATGCATAGAGGAAAGTTTAGTCAGATTCATTCCCCCATTCTTCCCTTTTCCCATTCTGGTACATTTTCTTAATATTAAAATAAAATGATTTTAATTAAGTGCATTTATGATCTCTAAAATTGAATGATAAAATGTAGTCAATTTCCAAAGTTATATTAATTTACACATTTCTATTTATATAAAATTAACTCATTTTATTAGGTCATTTTGTGTTTGTTGACTTCTAGGTTTTAAAGGGGGATATCAGGCCTGCTATTGAAACTCACGAAATGTTATATCAGGTGATTAAAAAACACAATTTTCTACCAGAGGTAAGTAAGCAAGCTTTGGAATTCTTATATATACACTATAAATTTAAAGAAAATGATGTCTTCAAAACATGTTTGTTCTTTTTAATTAATTTTTCCCTGGTTAAATAGTTTAATTTACTTTTTCGTTTATGTAGTATTATATATATGTTTTTGATTTTCTTCAGATATCAAGAGAACCTTAGTTTTAGGATGGTGATGATTGTTGTAATAATTTTATGTAAAAAAAAGAAATTCTAGCTTAGTGTTTCTCAACCTTTTCTAACCCATGCCATTGCAATATTGTCTAATTTTTAAAAATTTTTCTTATGGTGCTGGGGATTGAACCTAGGGCCTATTCAGGCTAGGCAAGATCCCTATCACTGAGCTACATTCTCTCATGAGTACCTACCTTCTCGGGAGATCCTGTCATCTTTTATTTGATGAAGAGTATATATATTAAGTATACTTTTGCTGGTCACACATGCTTCCTGGCAATGTGGAGAATGTCAGGCCTTTCTCATGCTATTTCTTAAACATTACATTTTAATAAGTATTCTTATTAGGCCTGTGTGACAATATTTTAAGAGCATGGTTTTTGGTTTTCCAGAAATGTACCTTTACAAATTTCAAAATGTGCTGTCCTTGTTCTGTTCCTGTTTATTTAGCTTCTGTGAGAGATCTAAGCATTTCACCAACTTAGACGTGTTTGTTTTAGAGAGTGTAGTTTTATTAGCCTTCATGTGAGTAGGACCTGGCATTGGAGAAAGATCATATCCATGAAGAATAAAATGAGGTTTCAACAAATACATCTGCAACAAAAGAAGTTTTTATTTGGTTCCTATAAAATTTTTGTTTTGCTTTTTTTCCCTTTATAACCGCTTGGCTCTGTTATTGAACAAATTTTAAATAGAGTAATATTTATTTTTAATTCCCTTGTCCTGTTCCTCAAAGGATTTGAGGTTGTTAAAAAAGAAAATATATACTAAAATGGTGCTAAGATAGAAGCATGCATACTTGAAATAGCTACGAAAGTGGATTTGAAATGTTTCTCATCACCAAAATTTTCCAATATATACACATACATCAAAACATCTATTATATACTGTATATAATTTTTATTTGTCAATTAAAGAAGTTTAAAAAGAAATACAAGAACTAGGTAAATAATAATTAAGAGGAAATGGTGGAAAAAAAGAAAACACAATTATATAAACCACCAGGATCCATGTGTTGGCATTACTGAGTTTCATCACTTTTTTATTGAAGTTTTCTTGATTTCTTAAGTGTCCAAATGGTTATTTTCAAAGTAATCCATTTAATTGGTAAAAGGAGTAGCCTTGGCAAAAATCACTTGTGATTTTGGGAGTGAAAAATGCTGTTTGATAGATGAAAATTTAGATTGATATTTTACTTTTGCCTGTTTATGATTAATATATACTTTTACATACGTGCGTATGTATTTTGGAGGGTCTCACAAAGTTGCTTAAGGCCTCGCAAAGTTGCTGCGGCTAGTTTTTTTGTTTTGTTCTGTTTTTGCTGCGGCTAGTTTTGCACTTGCCGTCTTCCTGCTTCAGCCTCCTGAGCCGCTGGGATTACAGGTCTGTGTGATGCACTTGGGTTGTCCATTCCTTTAATTGCATTTTATGTTGTTTTTCTCAGGCATTTACTACAGATTTCAGGGTACATTGGGCTCAACATCCTTTAAGACCAGAATTTGCAGAAAGTACCTACTTCTTATATAAAGTAAGATTATTTATCTCTTTGCTCTTTAACTCCTAATCTCTGTTGGATCTCTTACTCTTTTATAATGGAATTGATAATTTAATGTTACAATGGTTGGATATATCACAGTTTGTACTCTTTTGCCCATAGAGTTACCGAACGATGCAAGATTTGATGTGCATACTTTGTACCTTTTCAAGATATTTAGCCAAACAATTCTTTAAAGAGAATTTTGTTTTCTAGAGCTACTTTCTAAAGCATGTGTCTCTGGAAACCTTTTTGGGCATTAGAAATTTAATTTAAATGCTAAGGTCTGCAATTGTGCAATTTTTCAGTTATTTAAAAAATTCTGAAAGGCAGATCCATGGCTTGTTTTCATATCCAGGTTCTAGGTAACTTGCATTCCACTGCATGATAGTGCCTGGCACGTAGGAGGTACTCAGTAAATATTTGATAAATGATTGGGTATATGGTAATATATATAAGCTATATATATGTATACATATATTCTCCTTTTTAATAGGCTACAGGAGATCCTTACTACCTTGAAGTAGGGAAAACACTTATTGAAAATTTAAATAAGTATGCCAGAGTGCCTTGCGGATTTGCTGCCATGAAGGATGTTCGTACTGGAAGTCATGAGGACAGGTAAAACAATTGCTAATGTCCCCTTTCTTTAGGGTAGCTCTGAAACAGCAAAAAATACAACACAACCATTTGTTAGGATTTGGATAAGTTTAAATGTTTTAAAACTCTCTTGAGTAGACTCATTTCAAATTGTTCAAAAGGTTTGTATCTTTATTATAGTGTCGGGCATGTAATAAGTGCTCAAATGATTTTTAAATAGAGAAATCAATAATTGTTAACGATCAGAACCTTGGTTTTAGGAGTATTAGAAATGTTGTTCCCCCCCTTTTTAAATAACTTTTACATTGTGTTTGATATTAGAAATTATGAAGATAATGATGAAAAATCTGGATTACAGTTGATGTTCAATCTAAAATTCCTCAAGACATTCTCTCGGTTAATGTGTGTGCTCTTATCCTGTTCCTGATTTGGAGGGTGGGGAAGCCCCTCAGCGGCAGTTGCTGCTTCACTGGGCGCTTGTTGGATGTGGGTGGCTTGAAGCACTCAAGCTGTGAAAAGTGCACTGCACCAGCATTCCAGTCCCCCAGGGTCGTTATCTGGTGAACTAAACGCCAGAGCTTGCTTGCTTACGTGGTTATTCGCAAACGTCCGTTCCGTACATAGTTACTGAGGCCTCTGTGTAAGCGTTACAATAGTTTTTAAGGATTAAAGATGTGAAGACCCATCCATTCTGTCATGAAGACAGGCAGATAATGCAGACTTTCAATTTTTATTTTTTGATAATAATAAATTGTCTAAGTGCTGTGAGACGTGAAAAATACATGAAATGCAAGTCGAGGTATGAAAGTCCCTGAAAAGATTCCTGCAGGATCTGAGTCCTGAAGGATAAACAAGAGAAGCAAAAGAAAAGTCTCAGGCAGAGGGACTAAAGACGTGAGAAACATAGCAGCCATCCTCTGCTCACAGGGCTGCCCCTTAACCCCCTCCCTGACCACGGCTGCTGAGGAGTGGGTAGGCTTGTGGCAACAGGCATACAGCTAGCAGCAGGAAGTGAGTGCAGACACCCTGGGTATTTGGAGCATTTGTTGACTCTTTCTTGAACTCCAGGCGGTCTTGTGAGCACTTTCTATGTTTAACTCATACTTGAGCTTTACAGCTGCCCTCTGAAGTATGTTTGTATTATGATCTTCATTTTAAAGATGAAGAAACCAAGGCAAAGAGAATTTAGGGAACTTGCTCAAGTCAGACAGTGAGGCTAAGTCAGAATTGTAGTCAGTGCTCACTGGATTTTGACAAGTATGCTATACTGACAGTTCATTCAAAGAACAATAATTAAGCACCTGCTGTTTGCCAGGCACTGCACTTCGGTATGAGGATGAAAAGATTAATTATTACAGTCTCTGCCCTCCCGTGACTTGTAGTTGGTGAGTGAGGTAGGTATGTGAAGAAACACTTGGCCCCATGTGATCCGTGCAGTAGTAGCAAAGGGGAGACAGGTTGAAGAATTGCAGGAGAAGATGTGACTTACTGTTCTGAGAGTTCCATTTTCCAGAATTTATCACCCTCCTTTCCTCCACCAAATATTCCTTTTCTGGTATTGTTTCTGGGCCTTTGCCCCATTCTGATTTCATTCCAGTTTGTAGTATATCTCTCAAAATACCATGTCCATGAGCTGAGGAACGTAGATCAAAGGTAGAGTGTTTGCCTAGCAGGTGCAAACGCTGGGTTCAATTCCTAGCATTACAAAAATTGTCCAGGATTAACCAAACTCATAATGTGCCCAGCACAGTAGCTCTGTAACCATCCGGATTCAGGCGAGCGATTGCGTATTTTCTGAGGGGCTGACAGATTTACCCCTTCTGTCAGAAGAGGAGCATTCTGTCAATTTGTGGTTCCTCATGGGTAATTTTTACCTCTCAGTTACGTTTGACACATGTCTGAGGCCTACTAATCTTCATTATACTTGGTTTCACACGTGCTTTAGGCTTTTTCACAGCTTCATTATATTCAGCTCACAGTGAGCTTGTGACTGGCCCCAACTGGTCTCAGATGGCTTAAGCAAAGCCTGCTGATAAATGAATATTCTCCACTATGCTCTTGAGCAGCCAATGTCTTTAATTAGAATAAACTTAGAACTTTATATCCATCCTAACAAAATTTCATTCTTTTGGTTTTTTTATTTTCTGTTTCTAGACCAGAGAGGTTGAATTATCAGTCCTAGTCTCTTGGCTAAACTTAGTTTTCAGTGATCCACAGCCTGTATAAGCATACCTTAAATTTTTTTCATCCAAATGATTGGAAAGGATTGTGGGTAGGATCATGACTGGTGTCTCATGCCTCGGCACTTGAGAGCTCATAGGCATTTTGCATTTGGTTGCTTATTCTCTTGTTGGCACTATCCTTAGCTCACTAGCATCCACGTGTACCACGTATATGCATGTACATGTGTGTGCACATATACAGTTTTCAAAGGGAATAAATTTTCTGAATAATCTATGGTTTCTGAAACAAATTTAAGAAAAATATAAAAATCCTTTTAAAGTCATTCTTCTCTCCTTGCCTAAGATAGCAGTTGTTAGCAGTTTGATAGTCTTCCATCTGTTTTTTTGAGCCTGTGTGTTTGCATTTGTGCATCTGTTTATGGCTTTTAAATACAAATTCGATCATATGATACAGTACTCAACTTGCTGGGTTTACCCAGTTCATACTTCAGTGATCTTGCTGTGTCTTACTCTTCTAAATGCTTACAAATCATGTTTTGTGATCTGTTCTCAGATTTGCCAAATATCCTGCTTATTAGGGTACAGTTCTCAAAATAACATTTGTTCATGATGATAACTGTCCTTCAGAAAAAGTTAAATTGTGATAAGTTTATTGCAGGTTGACATGAAAGTTTTTTGTCCATAATTAAACATTCAAAATAGGCAAAAGAAAAATTGATACTTTCTAGGTAAGTTTTGTTCCAAAAAGAAAACATTTACATATAGGAAAAGGAGAGCTGTAGCTTTGATCTCTTGTGTACGCCAAGTACTGCGCTACATAGCATGTTGTTTAGTCTTTTACCGGTGTTACGAGTTCATTATGTTCGTTTTATAGAAGAATAAAGTGAAGCACCATCCTCATACAGTATTCCAGTGATCACAGAGCTAGTTGCTGAAGCGTCTGTTTCCAAAGCCTGTGTTCTTTACTATTCCAGTCTATTGCTTCTCCAGCTTATTTAGTAATGCTCTTTAAACTTGCTTTCAATTTAGTAGAAGTTTATTGAGTGCCTTCTACATGCCAGGAATTGTGTTTGACCAGAGGTTTGATACTGGGTGACCTGTCCAGTAAACTATAAGTTATTTATTACTGCCAAAACCTTGGAAGCTTTTGGAAGGCACTGAATTTGATTAAATTTGATATTATTATAACTCCAACAACCAGCTATGGTTTTTTCCTGACACTTTAATTTAATTAGACTTCTCTTTAAATAAAATGTTATTAAAACATTATAACTTTAAATTGTTTTTAAAGACGCATATACTTTGGCCTCCTTTATTTCTCCTTGTTCTCTTCTCGACAGGTATATAAAGATTTACAAAGTTAGAATTGTAGTCTGCGTGACTTCATGTTGTACTTTCTTCATGTAACTTTTTATAAATGATTTTCTTTACCTTTAAAGCTGCCTTATTTATCACTTAAATGGCTGCATAATAGAATTTATCAAAATTGTGTGATTTTATCCCATTCTGTTAATATTAATTGAAGATTCTTAGATGGTCTCCCTAGTAAAATTCTCACTAGGTTACCTCTCTGCTATTGATCCTCTGTTGAAGAAATAGAGAGCTGTCCCCCGTTGGAAGCCTGTAGAAAAACCTTGTTTGCATTATTGACTAGATTTCAGTGTGTCTCTGTTAGACAGCTCTCCTTGTCTTTTTTTATTTCCTTGCAATACACGTGCAGTCATGATTATTCTGACACTGGGGAGTTGATAGATTCTGTTGTTCTTTGGACATCAGAACTGGTGTAGACAAGGTTGTCACCTTGGCTGTCTTTCAGATAGTTGACATTTAGATGTTTTTATTGTGCTTATGTTTATTTGTGACTTTTTATTTTAGAATGGATTCTTTCTTCTTGGCTGAAATGTTTAAATATCTTTATCTATTATTTGCTGATAAAGAAGACATTATTTTTGACATAGAAGATTACATCTTTACAACAGAAGCTCATCTGTTGCCCCTTTGGCTTTCCACTACAAATCAAAGCATCTCTAAGAAGAACACAGTGAGTTTTTTATTTAAATGTGTTATTCTCTTTTTCACATCTATATGTTTGTTTTATTTGCCAAATAAAAAGTGATTCATGACTGGAATTTAATAAATACATATATGATAGGAGAAAAAGTAATTATAATATTTTCCTATGTTTCATTAAATGTTTCTTTTTAACCATAATTTTATTTACATAAAATCGTTTTATATTGTAGACCTCAGAATATACAGAACTGGATGACAGCAATTTTGATTGGACTTGTCCAAATACTCAGATTCTCTTCCCTAATGATCCATTGTATGCCCAGAGCATTCGTGAACCCTTGAAAAATGTGGTGGATAAGAGCTGTCCAAGAGGCATCAGCAGAGTGTAAGATACATGATTTTGTATTTGTTAATACCAAAGTTAATTCCTAGTAAATGACAGAGGGCTTAAGGAGCATATTCCACCAGTTAAGGCATTGACTTAGACTGAAAATGTTGAGGTATGTAGTTATCACTGATTAAAAATTATTAGTAAAGTTAGACAGCAAAGCTGATTTTACAGGCATTTTTCTTACTATTTTGGAAATTTTCAGTGACTCTTGTTTAATGAACTGAGTAATAATAGTGGGCAGCAGGTGGCGGTGTGTAATGTCTATAGCTTGTTTTTTTTTTTTAATACAGAAGAGGTTAATCAGATCGGTGCATAGGAAAATATTTTTCTTTGTGTCTGTAGTTCTAGGTAATGAAAACAGTGTTTTGTTGTGTTATTTTTATTTTTGAAGGTGCTGCTTATTCTTGGTTTAAATTCTACTTGACTTCATGTGTTCATTTGCTTCCAGATAGTAATGTTAGGGAGATCATCATAAAGAAGTTTAAAAAAAATTAAGTGAATATATTGTTCACTGATACAAGTATTATATTTTTTTAATATTGGGGGGAATCTTAGTTTTTAGAGCAAGACATCAATAGTAACAAATCCACGAGTACATGTACTTTGTGTCTTTAAATAGTTCCAGTACTGTTGACTAATACTGCCTTATGTAGATAATATATGCTTTTCTAACTGGAAAATATATTTGAAAGCTGTTCCACTTACAAATGACCTCAATTATATGTAGAAAAATAATTGTTTCCAGTTATTCCAGTTTCACTAGTTCTAAAATTAGCAATTTTGCAAATATCTCAAGTTTTAATTATTTAGCTTGTGTTTTCTCTGTAATTCTAATTTGTAGTTTTTTAAGCCTGGCCTGTAATTACTTTTAGCAGAGAGGAAAGTTTCAGGAGTGGAGCTAAACCCCCTCTGAGAGCCAGAGATTTCATGGCCACTAACCCTGAACATTTAGAAATACTGAAGAAGATGGGGGTGAGTTTGATTCACCTCAAAGATGGGAGAGTCCAGTTGGTCCAACATGCAATCCAAGTAAGACTTTGCTATACTAATTAGATACACTCTCTTCTCTGCCGTTTTTGGTCTCCTTAGCTTTCTTTAATAAGATAATGACACTTGACTTTAAAACTTTGAATATGTAATTTAGAGAATAAGGATTTTAGAATTTAGAAGTATCTTGGAAAGTCATCTAATTCACTCTCTTTGTAGCATAACGATTAAATCATACTGGATAGTTTGCTTATGTTAATATAGTCAAAATCAGAATACAGAGCCAGGCCTGATTCTGTACACTTGTAACCCCAGCAACTTGGGAGGCTGAGGCAAAGGGATTGCAAGTTCAAAGCCAGCCTCAGCAACTTAGTGAGACCTTTTCTCAAAGTAAAAAGTAAAATGGGCTGGGAATGTGGCTCAGTGGTTCAGCATCCCTGGGTTCAATCCCCAGGACAAAAAAGAAAATACAGGGCACAAATCTAATTTTGTGTTCCTTTCTTTCTTTCTTTTTTCTTTTTTTTTAATTTTGAGAATTTTGAGACTGGGTCTTGCTAAGTTTCTTAAAGCCCCACTAAATTGCTGGTGCTGGCCTTAAGCTTGTGATCCTCCTATCTGAGGATTGCAGGCGTGTGCCACTGCTCCCAGCTAATTTTCTGTTTCTTCTTAGTCCATTGTCTTTCCATTATTACTGTAATTTTAAGCACAACTTTAGGAGTTAGTAATTACTTTTAATATTTATAGCTCAGTGTTTCACATATCTTACTTTCCAAAGAACTATTGAATCTAAGTATTTTATTCTTCACAGAAATCAAAATTTGTATGTATTTTTGACTAGGAAAATAACATGAATTTTGGGGAAAATGGTATTGATTTTTATTTTAAAAGTTTTCATAACATTAGACTTTTTCATTTTTGCCTTATTTAAGCACATTGATTCTGAGAAAATTATAGTTTTTTTCAATAATTTCAAACTGGAACCCTATCAGTTATTCAAACTTCCTATAACCTCACATTTCCCTCCGATTTTCTCTCATCTTTATTCTTGCCAAGTCCATCCTTCGTTAAAGAGGGTGTTTCCTTCTTCCTCCTGTTTCACTCTCCCTCTCTATTAGTGGAAAAGGAAGGAACCTCTAATCGTTCCCTTAGGCCACCAATGATGAAATTGCCAAGTGGCCTCTTCACTCTTGGTGTATTTTAACTTTTTTCTGTTGACTGGCCCTTTCTTAAAACATTTTCCTTTCTTGGTTTCTAGGACATTCTGGCAACGCAGCTCCTTTTTTTACTTCTGTTCACTGCTTTGTGGATTTTTTTGTAGCTCCTCTTTCCTGGCGCACCCCCTCCATGTAGGCGCTACCTGAGAACCAGCATGACCTTCTTTTCTTTCTCTGCTCGTCTTCAATAGACTTCCCTGTTCGTGCAAGCTCAGCTACAGTCTTTGTACCGATGACTTCTGAGACCTGTGTATGGAACCTTTATTCCTAACTTCAATCCTAAATCTCACACATTTCTGCATTACAATATCTCTTCCTTGTCTCTTCCTATCCCCACTTCAGCCCATCTTTTCTTCTTTTTGTTCTCCGTAGTAGTAAACCCTAATGTCATTCTCTTAAGTCGTCAGCATAAGAAATTTTAAGAATATAGGTTGGAACTCTGCCTCTTGACTGTTCTCTATCCTTCAACTCTGTCAGTTCCTGCTATCTTTTCATGTAAAGTTATCAAGAATCCTTTTCTTTGGATTCCTCATCTTTTTCCTGTAATAGTTATTTTCTAACTTTTTTTTTTTTTTTAAAGAGAGGGACAGTGAGAGAGACGGAAAGAGAGAAACAACTTTATTTAGTTTTTCAGTCTTAGTTGCTCCAACACTCAGTTGTGTACGTGGTGCTGGGGTTTGAACCCAGGTCCTCGAGCTTGCCAGGCAAGCGCCAAAACTGCTAAGCCACTACTCCAGCCCTATTTTCTAACTTTTTAAGACTCAGTTAAAATGTTATTCTAAATTTTTCTCAAATGCTCAAGCAAAATCAGTTTTTCCCTTGTTGATGATCCTATTCCACTGTCTCACTCAAGAAATGTTATCGTAGTTAATTTCACATGTCTTTCTCCTTTAGAAACATAAAGCCCCCTGTTCCTCAACAAGGGCTGTGATAGAAAAGGTGCCTGATACCTGAGTCCTGAATCAAATTGCATCTCCTCATTAGTTCACAGTTGCAAGGAGGGAAGATGTGGGTATATTAGGTTTATCTTTTCAAGTGGGGAGCCAGGGAGGAAAGTAAGGGAGCATTTGGGCAATTGATATAAGTCCAATTCTCAGTCTGCATCAAAAGTTGTTTATAGAATAGTGAAAGAGATAGTGATAAAAAAATTACAAATGTTATTTTCTGAAAACATAATTTCTGAAAGTAATATTTTGAGGACAAGTCAGGCTCTAAATATTTATTAGACCTAAAAGTAAAAGGAGAAATTGTGAGCAGAAGATTGTAGTGCAGTGTACTTAGGAAATCAAAGATATGGTGAAAGTTTCCAGAAAAAAAGGATGAAATGAATGTGTTTCTTCCATAGGCTGCCAGTTCAGTTGATGCTGAAGACGGATTGAGGTTCATGCAGGAGATGATTGAACTGTCAAGTCAGCAACAGAAAGAACAGCAGCTGCCTCCACGAGCTGTACAGATTGTTTCCCACCCGTTTTTTGGAAGGGTAGTATTGACTGCTGGACCAGCTCAATTTGGGCTGGATCTGTCTAAACATAAAGAGGTATGTCCACTTAAAATAGGCTTGTTGAAATTGAATTTAAATATTCAGAATTTTCTAACTTTTTTCCATCTCTAATTGAGTGGTTTTAATTTATTTTAAAAACCTACAAGATTGGGAATATAGTTTAGTGGCAGAGTGCTTGCCTAACAGGCACAAGGACCTGCATTTGATCCCTTGCACCCCCTGAAAAAATAAAAAATATAAAATAAATAAAAGCCTAGGGGCTAGGAATATTGCTCAGTGGTAGAGCATGTGTTTAGCATGCTCGAGTCCCCAGTTCAATCCCCAGCACCACCAAAAACTAATATTGAAATATTAGTTTTTTAAATTAAAGATTCAGGACTCAGGTATCAGAAATATTCTCCCAGGGTTAGTCAGATTAAAGTAGATCTTACATGAAACATGCTTATAGAATTGTCTTTAAAATACTTTTCAGGGAGTTGGGGTATAGTTCAGTGGTCGAACATATGCTTTATGTGCATAAGGCTCTGGGTTCAGTCCCCAGCATTAAAAACTATAAAGTATTGTTCAGATTCTGTTCTCTAAATTGGTACCTTTAATTGATATATTCAGACCTTCTGATAACTACTAGAATCTTTATTTGAACAGTAATCTAACTTAGGACTAAGCTTAATACAGAAAATAACTGAAAGCATTGTATCTTCGAGCAGATTATATAATCCCAGTCTGAGTGGCCTCACATGTAAAATGGAAATACGTGCATTATTTCACTATCATTAAAACGATTAGGCCTAGTAGTTTATGCAAAATACATTCCAAAATACAAAGCACAATGGGAATACTGAGTACCATGATATGCAAAATGTTAAAAACAAAAATTTATGTGAAATATATATTAGATATGTTATCATTAAAAAAGAAATGAGTTCTAGTTCCTTTAAAGCTATGGACTACATTGAGGTTCAATGACTGCATTGTAATATGAGAAAATAAAAGATTTAAGTTATTTTTATTTCCGACAGACAAGAGGATTTGTGGCAAGCAGTAAACCATACAATGGTTGTTCAGAGCTTACTAATCCCGAGGCGGTGATGGGAAAGATCGCACTGATCCAAAGAGGACAGTGCATGTTTGCAGAAAAGGCCCGCAACATCCAGAACGCTGGCGCCATTGGGGGCATTGTCATCGGTAAGTAAGCCTCTGTGTCATTGTGTTCACCAGGGAGAGAGAAGCTCCCTTTTCTAAAGTTTTATTCAGGAGTTGTCGTATTATTTTTACTTTGAGAAATAAAGCATAGATAACTCAATGACTTAATACTTTTTCCCTTTTAAAAGTCTAGTTATGGGTTTCTATATATTAATATCAGTCAAAATATTTGGGATAAAGAATGAGGGTGGGTTAGGGGTGGTAAAAATGCCCAATACTATGGAAAAGAAAAGGTACCCATGAGATCCCCTATAAGGCAAGAATTATACTCTCCCTACTCCATTGAAAATTTCTATTCTTCCTCAGAGATGCAGACTTTGGAGTCAGAAACATGTGGCTATAGTTCCTGACTCTGCCACATAATCACAATGTAATCTTGGCCCAGATTCAGGGTGGTTTTTTTTTAAATCTTTTGTTATTATGTAGATTATGTTTTGAGCTCTAGTAAAAATGATAATAAATGCCTTTTAGGTTGTTATAAGGTTTAAAGATAAGATGTAAAATTTCTCAGCATAACAGGAGGACATCAGTTTAAGTGCTAGTTGCTAGCAAATTTTTTTCTACTTGGATGGTTTTCATCTGTAATTATCAGCTTTAAATTACTTTACCAATATATTACAACCAGTAGGCTTTTCGTTTTTGTCCTTCGTGGAAAACCTCTTAACAAAAGGCTGTGACTATCAAGGGAAATATAAATTTTTCTGTTTAAAGCAAATAGGAGTTTACATTTAGAAAGAAGTAGACAACCTGAGGTGATACCCATAATCATGAGTTCTTCTGTACAGCTTTTTTCATGGGGAAAACCAATTTTGGATTTTCCCTACCCCCCAATTAGGATACATTTCTGATATCAGTATAAGGAAAAAGATATTTAAAGGCTGGGACTTTAGCATAGTGTAAAGCCCTGGGTTTGATCCCTAGAACCATGGGAGAAAAAAAAGACATTTAACATTTAATAAATATTAGGATTTATCTCAGTGAAAAATTATTTTCATTCCTTTTGCTTATTTCTTAATTCAATGTTGATTTAATGAGTGAACACATTTTATTAGTTACGTAAGTATTAAGAGAAATTCTATTTAATAAATCAGCAGATGGCAAATTGTAGACTGTGTTAGCTTACCTCACTGTGACCAAAATACCCAACAGGATCAACTTAGAGGAAGAAAAATTTATTATGGGATAACAGTTTTAGAGATTCAGTCCACAGTCAGCAAATTCTTTGGTCCCAAGATGAGACAAAACACCCTGGTGAAAGGACAGGCAGTAGAGGAAAGCGGCTCGCCTCAGGATGGCCGGGAAGCAGGGACAGAATATATAAACTCCAAAGTTGCACCTCCTTCCCTAACCTCCCCCAGCACGCCTTACCTGCCAGCAGCTGCCAAACAGTTTGTCCATTCAGATTGTTAACTTGTCAGATAAATTAATCCATTGATGTGGGGACACCTTATATCCAAACACACAGTGCACTATAGACCAATCCAGCCCACTGCCTCTTTCTGTAAAAAGTTATATTGGGACATGGCCACACTGATCTGTTTCCATATTGTCTGATTGCTTTGAGCTGCAGAGTTGTATAGTTATAACGGGGAACCACAAAGTCTAAAATATTTACTATATACCGGAGAGGTAGGAGTGGAAACTAAAAATCACTAGGAACCATGATGGCTAACATTTCTCATATTTCTATTTCTATCTCCGTCTCTGGGTTCTTCTGGACTCTCTCCTGTGCTTTTCTTTGTAATTCTGCCTTTCTCCAGCTTCTCACCAGCCTCTTTTCTCAGCAGCTCCCTCTTCGTTCATCAATCCCAAAATGTTCTTTCTAGGGGGCTGGAGCAGTGGCTCGGCGATTACGGCACTTGCCTGGCAAGCTCAGGAATACGGGTTTAAACCCCAGCACCCATGTACACAACTAAGTGTCAGAGCAACAAAACTCATAGGAAAAAACTCAATAAAAATTGATTCTCTGTGTGCATCTCTCTCACACTGTCCTTTTCTGTTAAAAAAAAAAAAGTTCTTTCTAAATGGTACCCTCAGTCCTGAGTCCATGTCCCCTAACGGGACTATTACTTAGCATTCTCATTCTCAACAGTCTCTCTCTCTGTGTTCTAGTCCCGTGTTCCCCAGGGAAACTGAGGGTCAGGTAGCATCCTTTGTCTACTAAGAGGGGGTTCATACTTTGTATCCTCATCCACTTGGCAGTGGCTTATGAGAAGAAGTGTGGGAGATGGGACAGGCAGTTTCTTCAGGAAGGCTGGCATGTGATACTGGAGGTAGACATGATTGAAATCTCAGAGTATTTAATAGGCCTACTAATGCTATTTAACCAGTAAAATAACAGTTTCAGTTTATAGAAGACAGACTACTATAGTCAAATCGTTCTTTGTGTTACAAAAGAGCCATTCATTTGTAGTTTAGTTAAAGACCAATATGCAGGTTGAGAATCCTTTACCCAAAAAGTTTGGGACCAGAAGTATTTCACATTTGGAGTTTTTCGGATTTTGGAATGTTTTCATAGACTATCAGTTGAGCATTCCTAATCCAAAAATCTGTGATTTCAGAGGATTTTATGTATTCGGATTAGGAATGCTTGACCTGAAATGATGACACTAAAGGGAATTTTTTTTTTTTTTTTTTTTAAAGAGAGAGGGACAGTGAGAGAGAAAGGGAAAGAGAGAAACAACTTTATTTAGTTTTTCACATGGCCTTCCTTGCTCTGACACTTAGTTCTGTACGCGGTGCTGGGGTTTGAACCCGGGTCCTTGTGCTTGCCAGGCAAGCGCCTAAACCACTGAGCCACAGCTCCAGCCCGGGAATTTTTTTTTAAAAGAGAGGGACAGTGAGAGAGAAATCGATCAATTTTATTTAGTCTTTCACATGGCTTTTGTGTTTGAACCCACATCCCCACACGTGATGGGCAAGTGCGTAACCACTGAGCCACCACTCCAATCCCATTAAAGGGAATCTTAAACAACAAAATCTTATTCATAGTTCTAGCACTATGTAAGTCATTAAATTTTCCATTTCCAGGCTTTTCCCTAAGCATATGACATTTTTACAGTTATAATCTTGTAATTTTTTGTTGATGTTCTTCGTATGTCATTATATCATTCTGTTTTCCTGTGTGTTCTATCAAATATTCCATTATTATTTATATATAGTAGTCTACAATTATGCACAATTATAAATAGCACTCCAGTAAACTTCTTTGGGCTTAGAGCTTTTTGCATTTTTTGAATTATTTCTTTAAGGTAAATTTCTAGGAAAATTAATGGGTCCAAAATACTTGTTTTTTCCTGGCACTTGATGCAGAAGACTAAATCTATCAACAGGTAAAAAAGAGCAGTCACAATTGATGAGTCTTTTCAGTGGACAGATGTCTGAACATTTGCTGCGTTCTTTTTCTCTAGATGACAATGAGGGGAGCAGCAGTGATACTGCCCCTCTGTTCCAGATGGCAGGTGATGGAAAGGATACAGATGACATCAAGATACCCATGCTGTTCTTGTTCAGCAAAGAAGGAAGTATCATACTGGACGCCATCCGGGAATATGAGGAGGTTGAAGTGCTCCTTTCCGATAAAGCAAAAGATCGAGGTAAGGGTGAAAAAAGCATTGGTTTTTATGCAGCTTAGCATTAATTTTACTAGTTTGATAACAAAACTAAGTTACCAAAAAGTGAGAGTGAGAGAGAGGGGTGTGTGTGTGTTTTGGTTTATTGGTAAGGCAAGTAAAAGTTTTAGAAGATGATTTCAAGATATAATTTTCTTTTGGAAATAAAGAATAGTAAAATATTTATTTGCTCTGTTTGCTGAATTAAGATGATTTTACAATTATATTTTTCTATGTAATGTATAATTTTTGCTGTGATTCTGTCCAGTTGATAAATATACATCAAGAAAGCTACTTTCAGTTTACCAGTTTCACTGAATCCTTGTCTTAGATTTCTTTTTTAAGGAAAAAGAATAAGTGGTGTAGAATGGTATTGTATAAAGTATGGCAGTGGTTGGCCTCACCTGTAATCATGTGACCATTTTCTTGAAGATGGCCACAGAGATCTAAGTTGATCACATGAATATCTGTAAGAGTTACGGATGGCAGTGCTTGAAGAACAAGATAGCACACCCAATTCAGGAAAGCACGTGGTTCTCTGTAGGCGGAATTGTCCATTAGTAATCTGAAAGCTCGTTGAAACCCTCCTCCACAAAGGCAAGGTCTCCCTGGTGTTCTTTTATAGTTCTACACCCAGGGAATGTGAGAGATGAGGGAATGTGAGCCATCAGACATGGACTGTGGGCCTGCTTGTGGTAGCAGTCTTGCTTCCTGATGCAGACACAGTGAGAGCCCTCGACCTCCCTTCCCCCTTACACCAATGGTGTTGTGTGATTTGTGTAGGATTGCTGGATCCCTAAGGTGTTTGATAGATATGTAGGAAACTGATTCAATTCAGTGTAGCTTCCAAGTGAGACATTCTTTAAAGAAAAAAAAAGTTCATGAGTTAGCTTCTCAGTGTTGTCTTCTTTGTTGCTCTATTCTTTGAAATTATTTGCATTGTCAGCTGTTTAAGAGCAGTGGAGTAAGGACATACAAATGGAAATAAAATAGAATACAGAGTTTTCTATTCTTCCATCCTCCCGTACCTTACTTTCTCCCTTCCCCCAGGCTCTTTTTTTAAATTTAGATCTTTTCTACAGATATGCAGTTAGCACACTAAACATAGGCAAATTAATTTTCTTTATGTAACTCTTTAATGCCTTTGCTTCCCCCCCATTTTGTGCTATCATTGGAATTTCAGCAGCAATATTAAAAGGTAAAATGATTCCAAGCTACATTATAAATAGTAGTAAGTATCTGACATTAAGAAGCCTTAAATTATATATGTATGTGTGTTGTACAAACATAACACATACATATATAATAAAATATATATGAAATTATCCAAAACTATATAATTTTGTTTCAGTGAATACCATCCTAATATCTGGCTTAATGTAATTAGATTATTTTCATGCCTAGTCAGCCATCCCATAATAAAGAGAATTCTTTCTTGATCCTGTCATAACAATTTCTATGAAGTGTACATTTAGTATCAAAGATGAATTCACTAGTTCATGTCCATATAACAACAGCATTGTTGTTGAGGTATTTATTACTTTGCATCGTTTTTTGTTTAAATATAAGTAAAATATTTAAAATATTGATTTGTATTAAAAGCTGATGATGGGGAGTACACATGGGGTTAAGACTGCAAGATTATGGTAATACTTCTCATATTGGACAAGGGGGTTGAGAAAGAATTAATTATACTAGGAAAAGAATTAGTGAACAGTATTCCCTTAAGGATTTTATAGTGAAAGACATTATTTAAATGGTACTTTAAAAACATTTTGATGATCTATACATTTATTGAATTGTGATTCTGTTTGTTATATCATAATCGTTTGATAAAATGTCTTGAAAATCCCTTTGTATAATAGGTCTTTTGAGAACTGTACAGTTATATTAAAACTAAATCAGCAGCGAGTTATAATCATTAATATTTATGATTATGACAAAAGTCAATGGTAATACTTGAATGAAATTAATACTTTCTTTACTTATGATGATACCCTAAGAAGTCAAAGTCTATAGTGTTATCATTACTTTTTCCTAAACAATTTATTATGTATACCTCAGTGTTTCTCCCCTGTGTTAGAGTCAGCTGATGTACTTGTTAAAAGTGTAGCTTCCTTAGTCCTCCACCAGGCAGGGGTGAGAATGTGACATTTTAAAAATGCCCAGGTGACTATGAAGTAGTAATTCCTCAGCAACTTTGAGAAATTGAAACAAGACCCAAAGGGCAACTCTTCTGTGTTCTCCAGTTATTTGTCAGGCCATTTGGGGCCATTATGGGTACTAGTTAGGATTGCATAAGTATCCGATAATAACAGCTTTAAAATCCAAAAAGTAAAATACCCTCCAAATTATTCTTTCTGAAGTTCTCATTCCACAAATATGTATTTTTATAAAGTCACACCCTACTGATTGAGCAGTCCTATGTATAAATTATACAGAGAATAGAAGGCCCCAGACAAGCCCCTATTCCCACTTCTCTCATCTTACTCTGGTAAGTTCCGGTCATCAGTACGTTCATATCTGAAACAGTCCTCCCACATTCTTGTTTAGAAGATAAAGCATTAGTAATTTGTCAAGTGGAAATGTTGCTTCTTTGGGCTAAACCAGT
The DNA here is from genome assembly GCA_004027875.1 of Aplodontia rufa. Classification (NCBI taxonomy): domain Eukaryota; kingdom Metazoa; phylum Chordata; class Mammalia; order Rodentia; family Aplodontiidae; genus Aplodontia; species Aplodontia rufa. The sequence goes on from PVKS010001025.1 coordinate 69,492, forward strand.
AACACTTCCAAAAGTTAAGTTGTCTGCATTCTGTTGTCAAACACAACTTGTAATCCGTCTCTCATGTGCCTCAGCTTTCTGAAATTTCAGTTTATAAAGATGCTTAATAATTCCACAGTGTCCACAAAGGATAACCTATTGTCTTTAGATTCAAATTGAAGCAGTTTACAATTTAGAGTCACCTTCTCCATAGTATTTCTCAAGGGTGCAAAATTAGCATTTTAAAGTTCCAGTACATTATCATGCTTGCATCTTACAGTTGTGGAGACAAACGTTTTCAGGCTCCTCCTTATTTGTGTCTATCTGGTAAAAAAACAGAGAAAATGGGGGAAAGATTTTTAAAAAATATATCAGGTCCCATCTTTTGAGCTGTTTCCAGTTTTAAGTCAGGCAGTGTCACTTTCCCTAAGATTGCTCCCTGTTAAAGCTGGTTGGGGTGAACGTGTCCTACCCGTGAACTGAAGAACTCAGATTGGTGGTAGAAAGGCTCAGACTCCAGGGAGAAGACTCTAGTCCGCATTCGGATGGCTTTTGCCTGGAGAACTTCCCAGGAGAGTTGATGCCTAGCTACCTTCTTCTCTAACCACTGCATGTGTTTTCACATGCTTTTTTGCATTTGCACATCTCGTCCCTCTTTCTAAAATGCCTTATCAATCTGTCCCCCTTTCTAAAATGCCTTATCAATCTGTCCCCACCCTTGTGGCCCTTTGAGAAGGCTTAGCTGTCCTAAATTTAAATGCCACCTCTGCAAGAAATTTTCTCTTTTTCTCCTAGGTAAAATCTCAGGGTTTCTTTTTAAACAGCTGTCTGGTGTTTGTTTTGCATTTTATAGTTCTTTGCATTACATAGTTCTCTATAGTCCTCGCTTTCAGTAAACACAGTAGACAGATGAATGAATGAATGAACGAAGGAAGAACATCCAATCTCTTTAGTCTTTACCAAGGTTCCCTTCCCCATTTATTAAAAAAACTTACTGATTTTCTTTTCTTTATATCTCAAAATTTTCTCCATTCTTTCTTTGCTTCCTGTGTTTCTGCTAGAACATTCCTGAATTTAATTTAGTAGTTACACTTAATTTTCTGTGTTTTGATTGGTGCATTATAATTGCACATAATGGCAGAATTTGTTGTTAAATATTAATGCACACAATATAGAAATATACCCTTAAGACTCTGATCACTGGAGAGAACAGGCATCTCAGAATAAAGATTTATAGCAGCATGAAAGACTTTCACTCCAACTGCCGTTTTTACTTTCCTGACTACTTACTGCCTCTAAATCTCGTATAATTCCATAAGCTTGTTAAAACCAAATATTTTCTTCCATGGGTATCTTAACCACCCTGCCTTTACCTTTGAATTTAGTTGGCCCGTGGATGCTTTCCTTGAGTGGCTCACAGAGTGATTGATTATTGTGCTCATTTGGAAAACTATTTTTTAAGTTTAAATAAAATTTCTACTTGTAACAAGTTTACTCAGAAACATATGGAAAGTTTTTAAATAATCTCATTTTCTTGAGATAACCATCCAGAGTTAACAGTTTGGTACGTAATCTTTGGTTTGGTATGTTTTCCTCTGTGCTTTATACATTTCAAAATTACAGATTTTTTTCTTTTCACAATAACGGGATATACTGTAAATATCATTCAGTAACTTGCCTTTTACAGTTAAATCCATATTAAGTACATTCCTCCATGCTAGTAGGATAGCAGAACTTATTCTTTTAAAAGCTACATCCATTTTACAGTGTTACTGTACCATGATTTATTTAACCATTTCACTGATAAGTGTCCAAATAATTTCCAGGATTTCTAGTTTTGTTTTGCTAATGTGTACAGTGATTTAGGGAATAGCCTAAACGTATATCCTTACCTGTTGATACTTTGATCTGTCTAAAATTTGAGATTGATTCCTAAAATGAGGTGCCGGCAAAAATGATACATGTTTTTCAATTTAATAAATATTGGAAGTTGAAGTAGCAATTCACATCCCTTAGAGCAAGAGATGAGAGCGCATGATTCTCCCTAATTTTCATAAGCAGATTTTCCTTTATAATTTTATTTTTCATTGATATTGGTCTTGCTTTTGGGGGGATGTATACCTACACTAAAGAATCCAAATGTGTAACTAGACAGGTAAATTACATCTTGAGGAGCATCCTAAGATGATGACGTGATAAGTGATAGGTCTAACTGGTGACAAAGGCATTATCCAGAAATCTTATTTATAAGGTTAGTAATGAGAAAATCAGAAGTCAATTGGTAAATAAAAGCTAGATGGGCCAAGATAAGGCTTACAAGACAAAGCAGAATAATGTATAGGTTCAAAAGGAGTATTTTATGGGCTCCATGAGTTCAGCAGGGGTTAACAGTTTAAAGGAGCCATACATGACAAGAACACAGCGGCAATATTATTGCTGTTTTTAGCAGTATTTTGTATGAGCACATGAAAAATATAAAGGGATCAAATTGTCTGTTATATACTTTGCCTTCCTTAAATAAGATTGTGTCTTCCTAGATTATTTGTAAGACCTATTTATTTATATTTATAGAAAAGATATGTGCATATAAAAGATATAGAGAGAATATTTATATACTATTTTCCCTACATGGAATCTTTGGTTTTTTGGTTTAAAAATTTTATGTAATCAGAAATATTAATTCATTTAAGGATCCTGGGTTTCCAGTCTGTCTTAAAAAAAAAATCACTCCATACTAGTTGTACATAATATTTTCCTCTGGAATTTTTACCATTTTTTTCTTTACATTTTGTTTTTTAATTCATGTGGAATTGATGTATGTAGGATCTTAATTGAGTGGTAAGTTTTTAAATACCATTTATTAAGCAAACCATATATTTTTCTTTGAATTAAACTACCATCTTTGCTACATATCAAAATTCTTTTATATGGCTGAATTTGTTTCTAGAATTGCATTTTTTTTCTACTAATCCATTATTCCTATGCCAGTAATAAAAAAAAGTTATCTTTTTGAATAAATTTTAATGTCTGATATGGCTGTCCCCTTACTGATTCTTTTTTCCCTACATTTTTTCTTGGTGATTAAAGTTGTACATAATGATGGGATTTGTTGTTACATATTCACGCATGCACATAATATAACAATTTGGCCCAAGCACTCCCCAGCGCTTCCCCCGTCCCTCCCCACATCCCACTCCTGGGACTCGTTCATCTCCTGACCTGCCTTTGATTTTCATGAGATCCACCCTCACCCTTCTTTTCCTTGTTCCTCTCTAGCTTCCGCATATGAGAGAAAACATAGGACCCTTAATCTGAGTCTGACTTATTTCACTTAACATAATGATATCTAGTCCTATCAGTTTTCATTTTTCCTCATGGCTGAATAAAACTTCTTTGTGTGTTTAGACCACATTTTCTTCATCCATTCATCTGTTGCTGGACACCTAGGTTGGTTCCAGTTTGGCTGTTGTGAATTGTATGGCTGTAAACATGGGCGTGTGTGTGTCGCTGTAGTGTGATGACTTTGATTCTTCAGGATAAATATGGAGGAGTGGTAAAGCTGGGTCATATGGTGGTTCCATGCCCAGCCTTCTGAGGAGCCTCCATACTTATTTCCTTAATGGTTGTACTCATAAAAGTGTTCCTTTTTCTCCATATCCTCTCCAGCATTTATTTGTATTCTTGATGGTTGCTGTTCTGATGGTGTGAGATGAAATCTCAGTGTAGTTTTGATTTGTATTTCCCTAATTGCTAATGATCTTAAACACTTTTTCTTTTTTTAAGAGAGAGTGAGAGAAAAAAATCAGTTTTATTTAGTTTTTCATCTGATTTATGTTGCTCTGACACTTAGTTGTGTATTTGATGCTGGAATTTGAACCTGGGTCCTCATGCATACCAAGCAAGCGTGATACTGCTGAGCCACTGCTCCAGCCATATATTTATTGGTATTTCTTCTATTAAGAAGTGTGTGTTTAATTCATTTGTTCATTTATTAATTGAATTATTTGATTTTTTGGTATAGTTTTTTGCTCTTGCTGATTCTTTTTAGAATTCTTGACTTTTCTTTGACATATATTCTTCCAGAGGAACTTTAAAATAATTTTATCTGGTTCCAAAACAAAAACAAATAGGAATGGGATTCATTTGTAATTACATACCTTGCATGTAAATTAGGAAGATGTTAAATATTCCTGTTAAGTATTTCCTGGACTTTCTATCCAGGAAAACGCATATAAATTTAATCAGATTAATCAACATGAGTCTTAACTCTCATGATGAATTTAATTGTTCTGTAGCTTTTTTTGTTTTTAAGAGAAGTACAGTGAGAGAAAGAGAAATAATTTTTATTTCGTTTTTCATGTACCCTTTGTTGCTCCGAGACTTGATTGTGTATGTGGTGCTGGAGTTCGAACTCGTGTACTTGCGCATGCTGAGTAAGCGCTGTAACCGCTGAGCCACCGCTCCAGCCCCTTGTAGCTTTATTTTTATTATAAAAAGAATATATGATTTTATTTTTAGTTTGTGATTGCTTCTATAGAGGAGTTATTGGTACTTTCAATGATTTTTTTATTTCTTGAAAATAAGTTGAGTTTTATTCCATGTACAATGAAATGAGAATTTGTATATCTTTTTTTATTAGATGAATATGGAGTTACAATTGAGGGGGAAAATTATCAAACGTTCAAAAACAAATGTATATATACTTAGTTATCCAGGGCTAATGCCATGTCATGGATGCCTAGCTTGGGTTCCCCATGTTGCTGTTTCCCCCAGAAGAACCCCTGAGTTAAATGGATATCTCGTGGAGATCAGAGATCTCCTTCTGAGATGATTCCCCCATATTCCCACCCTCCAGTCTTCTAGATATTCTTCCTAAGCCCTCCCCTACCCTCTCCCCCACCGTACGCCTCCAAGTAACTAGGGAGTCATCCCCCTGTACTTGGAATGATTTTAATCTTTTATTTAATTATTTTTTAAAGAGAGGACAGTGTGAGAGAGAAACAGAGAGAATCAATTTTATTAACTAGTACTTTCTTATTAGAGTTGTTTTAAATTTTAGTATATGATTGCAATCATTTCATATTTCTTTTTCCTGTGTTTATTCTATTTTCTTATCCTATTGCATTAGGTAGTTTTCAAACTAGTATTGTATCATATGTAACCTTAGGGTAGTTTTTGGTCAGAAGCACACTCTTCATTACTCATGTAACATAATCTTGTACCCTTTTTCAGTCTTTCTAAACTAGAACAGTTCAATTCAGAAATTAAACGTCTTTCTTCTATTCTTCTTGAAACTTAGGGTAACCTGGTATAATATATATATATGTATATATATATATACCTGATATATATACTGATATATATACCTGGTATATATACTAAGCAGTAGCTCCCTGCTTTTGGGGGGCTCCACTGTGGTTTCCCTAACTTTTAATTAAGTTGTACCTCTTCCACAGCTCAGAAGACAGAAGATGAGTGAAGACCACCCCCCCATCAAAAAAATAAAAAACCAACCCTAAGAGCATAAACTTCCATAGTCAGGTGATCGTAACTAGGCAGGGTAAATCTGTGCACACCCACCTGTGCCTTCTGCGTACCCACATTTCCTTCAGTTTTTCTGGTTTTATAATCCGTTCATCTTCCGTTGTTTCTTTGACTGATGAACTCTACTTGTCCTTTAAATCTCAGTGCAAGTGTAACTTTCTAAAGGAACCTTTAATTTCCTTACGTACTAGAAGCCCTCCTAACACCACACATCTCTTTCAAAACCAGTGTCATGGTTGGGAGTTTCCCATTCATCTTGTATGGTTATTTGTAAGTGTCTTTTTCCCCCTTTGGACTGTAGGATGCATAAGGGTGGGTGCAGTGTTTGGATTTGCTCCCTGTCATTTCCAGTACCATGCACAGTGAACACTGGAGATGTCTGCTGACAGGGTGAGCTCGTGGGCATCCACGCTATTCAAGCACTCTTGCAGGATCCCTAAATAAAGGTGCCTCTGGTGGTTTCACTGTATATTCATTAGAGAAGCTTAACCTACCCTTCAGTCTTCCAATGGATTTTAGAATGATTATGTCTTAAATTTCATAGACATACAATAGAAGTTTTGTTAATAATCTCTGTTGTCTTTGTAAAAATGTTTTATTTGATCAGTTACATTAATACTCATACTAATTCAAAATCTTGCTATCTGAATCTTCGTGGCTTACTGAATGGTGGTTTCACTTTTCAAAGATAAATTATTTTAAACTATAGCAGTGATATGTGCTGTTTAAAATTTTATTCTATTTAGTATGTTCTCATGTACAAACTTTCCTGAATTTAGACATGTAATAAATTTTAGTTATATGATATAAACATATGCATTTAATATTATTGTTTGGTGAATTCCTTGGCATTGACTAGTATTCATTGAAGTCAATCTTTGGTTACTGGTCATTCCTTTCAGTTCAGAACAAATTTATTTTCTAATACTTGCGTGTTTTACAAAATTAAGTATTCAGAAAAATATGATTACATTATTACAAGGCGATCATCTCTTCAGTGCTAATGTTCACTGTTCTGCATTAATGTAGTTATCTTTAACATTTTATTCTTAATTTTATTGCAAAATGCAGTATGGCTTTTTAAGTGAAATAGTAAATTTTTTGAGAGGAAAAGTAGCAAGAAGTTTGTTTGTTTCTTATACAGATCCTGAAATGGAAAATGAAGAACAACCATCCTCTGAAAATGATTCTCAGAATCAGAGTACTGAACAGATCATATCAATTTCTCAGGCAGTTGATTTGGTTGATCAAGAGTCTCCTGAGGAAAGTTCTCTGAAGTCTCACTCAGAGTCGTTGTCTTCAGCAGATAGCGACGACACTGCAAGCATTTCCCCTTCTGAACAGACTTCAGATCCCACAGAAGACCACGAGACCACAAGTCTTGATGGTGAATGTACAGATTTAGATAACCAGCTTCAAGAACAATCAGAAACTGAGGAAGATTCCAATCCTAACGTTAGGTGGGGTAAAAAGGTCCAGCCCATAGACTCCATCCTAGCAGACTGGAATGAAGACATAGAAGCTTTTGAAATGATGGAGAAGGATGAACTATGACTCACTAAAGAATCAGGGGGTAGGTATTTAAAAAGCAGAGGTGAAGTGTGGTTGTAGACACCCTGAGAGCAAGCAGGCTCTCCAGTGGGAGGCTTTAAGTACAGTGATGAGCAACCACGTTCTGACTCGGCTGGGTAATTGTCATAGGAACCTGGAGCATGCTGTGTTAGAACTGACCTTGTTTAAACTGTCCCATCAAAAATGGAAACTCACAGTTCCCCTCTCAAGTGACAGTGTTGCACACTCTGCAACATGTCAGACCAGAGAAAGGTTACTGGGCATTCCTGCGAAAGACAGGAAACATTCAGTTGATAATGGAGTGGGGAATAGAGTTTATGCAGCTTTCTAATTAAAGGAAGCTCTGCTTCCCTGGTTTTGGGGTTAGAAGCCCTTTTGGGAAGACACATATGGGTCTTGTGGCATTCTGGTTATGCTGCCTTCACAAAATCTCTCTAAGCGACCTAAGTGGTTGTGAAACAAATGCGTTCATGGTGAAAAGTTCCTGCTCATCACTTACTCTTGCTTTGTTCAGTGACAAATGATTACGTTGACGTGATTTTCCCCCCTAACTGTTCTTTTCGTTTAAACCAAAGGTGAAGCCAGTATACTTTTTCGGTGGGTTTTCTACATAAAGACTAATCAGTGGGATAAGGTAAAAAGATGGTATGTTGTGGAAATTGGTTCCTAATACTTTTGATGAGTGGAGGAAGGGAGACTATAATGTTGCAATATGAACTCCCATTTGGCCTTCCGTAGGGAAAGCTGTGACTACTCTGAAATGGAGCTTCGAGTTACATCCTGTGGGTAGATTATAAATCTTTTCCAGTTCTTTTCTCTTGGAGGTGGTTACCTCTAGCCATCAGCCTTACTCCAGCCCATGTTTAGTATGCCGTTTGAGCCAACAGGCCGGGATAGCCAACCTGAATATACTCTGTTCCATTTTTCTGTTTTATGGAGCCATGATAAAAGTGGTAGTGATCTAAAATTCCTGTTTTTCTCCTTTGAAACTTTGGTTTCTAAAGTTATGCCTAAGGAGTCTGTCACATTTTCTGAAGAATCATGGTTTTTTTGGACTGTATATGTTTTGTTTCATTTTGTTTTAATAAATATTCTTTCTGATGTGGACTTGAAAATTAGTCTATGGTGACCTGTGTAAAAAAATTACACAGTAGCAACTACCTACAGCCATATATCTTAACGAATTTTTTTCCTTTTTTTTTTAATTTGGTGGCAGTCTGATGCTGGCTGCATTGACACTGTTAAAATTTTGTTGTTGATATTGGTGGACAGCCCTGTATTGAAATCATGGCTTTACTCATTTTATTTATTTTTTAAACATATTAATTAGTTCTAAAGGAGTATTTGAGAGACTTAATTCCTTTTCTTTACCATGACATTACACAGTAACCATTTCCCAAAACATGGTTTTGAGGTACTGAATAACTTACGCTATGTATGGAGCTGTTAATGAACAGCAGAGCTGTATTGTAGTTATGTATATTCATGTACAGTATGTCTTAGATCCCAGGTCAGTATATTCTTTTATAAAGGGATAAATAACCTGTTTCAAAAATTCCATCTGTACACAATTGGCTGAGTGAGTAACAAAACTAATAGAGAATTCACTTTGGGGAAGGGAGGGGAAAAGAGTATAACAGGACCTTTATTGGCCCTTAATTAAACCTGATACCAAAATGGATATTTTTAGTCTCTCTGCATGTGAAATTGGGTGTAAGAAGATAGAACTATAACACGTACAGTATACAGAAGGGTAGACATAGTGCTCTGTTTATTTAATTGCAAAGCTGCCAAAATAGCTGAAGCTTAATTACTTGCCTTGCCTTGATTTGTAGGACTGGGGCTTGGAGAAAAGGAGCAGATGTTCCTCTAAGACTTTGATTACAGAAGCCTTATATACGTTGATTTGATTTTGTATTTGTAGCTCAAAGCCATTGTTGTCTAAATCTAATTCTTCTAAGTTATCGAAACAACATTTTTTTTCCCACATGGAGGCTTAATGGCACGGAGGATGCGGCAGCAGGCTCCCTGGGGCCTGCCTTCGTGTTGCCACTCTCCCTGTGGCCATTAGGGGGAGCTGTTGCCTTTCACTGAGATTTAGAAGCGAATCATTCACTTGCTTAGTAAACTAAATCCTTTTTTTTTTTTTTTAAAGAGAGGGAAAAAAATCAGTTTAATCAGTTATGCTTAATACCCAGAAGGATTATACTCAAATTTCCTGAGTTAAAAAAGAAGAGATATATTCAGCTTCAAAACACCATTATAATTGACTCTGCATTCATTTACGTATTTGACATACTGCCATGAAGTCATTTTTCAGTTCGTTAAAAAATTCAAACAGCATTAGTTTTTTTTAATGTTTTGTTTGTGAAATACATTAAATAGATATTTTATTTACTTGCTAAAGATTCAGGGGATTCTATGAGACCTTGAATTTAGAAACATCTGGTCTACCTCAGTTAAATGTTGACTGCTTAGAAATAGAGCTGAAATGATCACCACAGCCATAAAATTGTTTGTCTAAGAAAGATTTATACAATGTTTACAAACCTGGAATCAAGTAAGGATGTTAACTGAAAGTTAAAAGTTAGCTATTAGAACAAGCATTTTATTCAGGTATTTTCAAGTTTTAAAACTTAACTTGTTTACCTACTAAAAATAAAATAACTATAGTTTTTCTGCGTATAAAAATTCATTCAAATGATATGCCCTAATTTGCAGTACTTTCTCCATAAAGTTTTAAGTGTGAAAGAATTGTAATTTACTAGATGTGTTTGGGATGGGATATTTTATTGGGCAAGTTTTCTTAATTTAATCTGTAATAGGCTTCCAGAAAGAGTATAAATGTTTCAGAACAAATTATTTTGTGACATTTTCCTCTTTTCTTCACAGTATTAGATTTTAAAATGAAAAATTGTGCACTTTCTGATTTTAATTTCCCTAATACAATCTCTTGAGAACTCTTTTAGATTTAAATTACTGTTACAGAACCCTTTTGATAGCAAAGCCAGCATTTGTTCTCTCACCAAACCCCATGCCAAATTCATCATAAAGAAAGCTCAGCATAAGTAATTCAAATAGTGCTCATAATTTTAGAGGGGCAGGTAGAATTTAGTAAATATTCAACTGGTCGTTTTATGCACAAGGCTTCAGTCAGAACTTAGAAAAAAACATTCTGTGAATGAAACATTGTATGTTCAGATTTTATAAAAAGACATTTTTAAAAGCCCAATTTACAGCCGTATATTTTCTTATGATGTAATTTATGAAAAAGATGTCTGTACTAACAGGTGCTGTAACACTACTGTTGTTGGGTTTTATTGTTTGGTGATAAATGTATACAATATTTCTAAAGGAAACTATGTACTGTGATGTAAAAGTCTGGGCAAAATGTATATAATCCTTGTATATAATTGTGTATTTGATTATAATTACTGATTGTAAAGATTTAATAAAACATGTAAATATTCGGGTCTAGTTTTAATTTGAACTTATAGAATTATTATGCATATCTTTATAGTTTGAAAAGCTTTAATTTTTTTTTCCACCAAGTTGTTTTCCTTTTCATTTTACCCCATGGCATTGAATTTTGGGGACATTTTCAGGTGTAGAAATCCAGGCATGTGTTATAATTCCACAACTCAGGATTTAAAAAATAATAATTCACAGTGTCAGTACTGGTAACCTGCTTATGTTTCGAGCTTACTTATATTTAATAAAACCACTTGCCCTTTTAATGTGATCCTCCAAAGTAACCCTGACCTTCCCTGTTGACTCCCATGAAGCCGCTTCCTTCCGTGGCTGCTCTGCTATGACACTGTGCTTCCTCTGCACTTCCAGGGTTCTGAGCACAGCAACCTCAGAAAGCCTCATAATGATCATCATTCTTTAAAATGAGCAAATTGACACTTGAACACATTCTAAGCACTTTTGTCAAAATGCCACCTGTAGTGACGGGGCAGTGGCAGAGGAGCTGGGTGTCTAATTCCCAACCCCCAGGCCTGGGCTCTTCCCAGCCCTCCTCCGCCCTCATTTCAGCTTCTGCTCACCTTTTCCTCAGATGCTTCTTTCCCACTTGACCTTTGCCCCTTCTGAGATTGAAGTTGAGAAATAATAGTACCTATTTTCAGGTGCTCTGGGTGATGATTCTGGTTTCAGCATGTCCCTGTTCCTCCAGGACAGTGAAAGTACCACTGTTGAGTTGAAGGATTCGATAGTGTCCTCGAACGGTTACAAAGCAGAGTTTGCTTTTCCTCTCTGGGTAAGGCAAACTTCAGATGTCTGTCTCCTAAGAGGAGAGGTAAGTACTTTAAGGGTTAATGGAGAATAGTAAGGCCCAGCGTCTGTCTGCTAGTGAGGTTTTTACTTCTTACTCCTAACTAGTTGGTCTTGTTCTTGGGTTCGGCTAGTTAGTTACCATCTAACCTCAGTGAAGTAGCAGTGGGAGACCACTGATGGCCTCCTCCAAGATTCCCTGAACCCATAAAAGGATGCACTTCTATTGTCCCAAATGACAATAGGACAGTTACTATTCAGAAGTCTTGCAGTACTTTCCAGCACATTTCTACCTTCAGTTTTAGTGATGCTAATAACAGGAGGTAGTGTTGAGAGAATGCCTTGGGGTCGCAATACTTCAAACCCCCTCTCGTTGAGGAAAGAGCAGAAGTCCCTAGCTACACCTGCCAGAGGAGCTTCAAGCTAAGAGGCTCCCCACCAGCCCATTGCTCTGGTTCTTGCCTTCGATGGCAACACGGGGCGCAACTCACACAGGAACCCCCAACTTCATCTTTCCTGAGCCTCTAAGAAACGCCAGCTGTCCTCGGAGACGAGGACACGAGCTTCCTCCGCTGGCAGAGTAGACGGAATTCTCTAGTGAGACCCGGTAGCTGCTGCTCCTGGAGATGCTGGCCTGTTCATTCAGCCACTCTTGTCCCACGCGAGAACGAGCCCCAACTGCCTTATAACATAATCCAAAGCATGTTTAAAGCCCTGTGGTCTCAGTCTCTACTCAGGACTTCCTGTTCTTCCGGTTCAACCTTTTCCCACTGGGTTGGATAATTCTTCAGGACCCCCAGTCCATCACTGCTCCTGACCTTGCTTCCTGTCTTACCCAGTATTAACCTCGTTTCCCCAGTTGAGCTAACTTGGCAAAACCTTCAATACTATTAAGCCCGACCGCCCACTGACTGTGCCTAAGCTTAAGTGGCTGTTGGAAGTGGATGAATTCACCTCCATTGCCGACTGGAGTCACGCCTGGAAATCTCAAATGAGATCCACTGCTTCCAAAGCTCCAGGCGTATTTCTCTAACTTTCCCGCTCTGGAACAACAGTTTTGCCCCCAGTTTTCTTTTCTTTTTTTCCTAAAGAAAGAGGGGACGGAGAGCATCAAAAATTTCTTACTGTTATTTAGTTTTTCATGTGACTTTCATTCCGCTGACACTATGCTGCGTACTTGGTGCTGGGGTCCGAACTTGCGTTTTTGCGCATGCCAGGAAAGCGCTGTTACCACGGAGCCACTGCTCCAGCCCCTTGCCCCCACTTTTTAAATCTCCCACTTTCCTCTCCTGTGGCTCACCTGATAAACTCAAAATGATGCAAATGAGCAGGACCGTAGCTTCCACCCACCATCTGCCTCTTGGATTCACATTACCTGTACCTGCACTTAGGAATTCCCTTGTGTATAAGGCTTTTTGTTTGTTTTTTTGGAGAACTACAACCCCAGACTTGAACCAGATGAATGGGAAAATAGAAGAACAAAGCTGTTATAATCCGTTTGACCACAAAGGTGAAGGAAGTCCTGGCCTCCACCCCTTAATTCCCTTGCCATGGGCTTCCCTAGAGTGAACATGATGGCTTCCATAACTGGGCTTTGAATACAAAGACCAAATATCATATATATGCAGGGAGGACTCCTCCAAGTCTAGTGTAACCTGGTTCTCTCCAAACCTGCAGGACATGCTGACTTGCATCCCTTTCCTTAAAAGAAAAGTGGACAATGAAATCTTCACCAAAATTCTATGTAGCAAGATCTGTTCCTTATTTTAGTTGTGCTATTTTTATAGATGTCAATTCAGCAGAACACATTAAACCCTATTGGCTTCCTTTTAACTCAGGTCATTTCCTGGGACCCTAAGGAGATAGAGAAGACACAGATTTCCATCTAAATATTGTGAAAAATAGTGAAAATTTAGATACATCTAAATGTCTACAGAATCGCATTTGAAAACATGGCACATCAATAAAAAATAACATGCCTTCATTAGAGTGTTTTAAAAACAAAAAGCAATGATGCTCTTTAATTAATTGTCACATTTTATTGTCCTTCCTATTCTCCATGCACTGAAGTAGACTGAGAATGCTGGAATGATGTTCTCGTGGATTTTACAGTCAAATCCAGAAGCCAGACATTGAACAAGATTGACAAATATGGAGGGTTTTGGACAATGATGGTTCTACAGGAGCATGTGACTTGTGGATCTAGCATGGTGGGGAAGGGAGCCTGGACCTGGGCTGTGAAGGGCACTAATGTTTTGGGGATGCCTCAGCTCCAAAGATTATTGTGTGTCTTTCCAAAGACAGGTGACTTATTAAGCTGTCATGAGGGTTTGGGACTTCATTCTAAGTATAATGAGAAACCCTCATGATAGCCTATAAAAAAGGGCTTGGGATGTAGCTCAGCCTTTGTGTTACTGTGACCAAAAGCTGACAAGAACAATTTATGGGGCATGTCCCCCAGACACCCACCTTCTCCAGCCGAGCCCAACTGACCTCCCTGATGGTTACACCCAGTCAGTCCTTTCAATTTAGGATGGATATATAAGGTAACAGCTCACAGAATCTAATTATTTTATCCACAGGACCTTTGGGGGTCAATTAATCATGATTATTTCTCAATGACAGGCAATTGCCATTTTCTTATTTATATACAGTAATCCCCCCCTTACCCATGGGAGGAACTTTCTGATACCCGAAGTGGTTACTGAAATATCAGATGGTACTGAACTGCATATATGTTTATATACACATGTTTTATCTTACGCATAAATACCTTATGGTAAAGGTGAGTAAGTGGGGACTACTGTATTTCTATATTAAAATTTAAAAATAAGGGGGCTGGAGTGGTGGCTCAGCGGTTATGGCTCTTGTCCAGCGTGCGCAAGTACATGAGTTCAAACCCCAGCACCCGTGTACACAACTAAATGTCAGAGCAACGAAAGTCATATGAAAAGCTCAATAAAAATTGATTCTCTGTCTCTCCCTCTCTATCTCACTGTCCTTCTCTCTTAAATTAAAAGTAAGCATTATCATTTTAAATTATGCAAGTAAGAAGTTAACAATAATAGAATGTAATGTGATCAAATTCATGTGAGTATGCTCCCTTCCAATGTCTTTTTGTACTGCACTCACATTTCTTGTGATGATGTGAGATGATATAATGCCATGTGATGGGATTAAGTGAGGTGAACGATGAGGAAGGCATTGTGATGCAGTATTAGGCTACTACATGTACGTAAGGGCTACTTGAATGCAGGCACTGTGATACCACTACAGCTGAACTGATAATTGAGATAGCTAAGTGACTCACAGGAGGGTAGCATATACAGAATGGATACACTAGATGGAAGGGTGATTCACAGCCCAGGTGGGAAGGAGCAAGATGCCTCGAGATTCCATTGCAATACTCAGGAAGACATGCCGCTTAAAACTTATGATTGATTTATTTCTAGAATTTTCCACTTAATGTGGGTTGAATATAGGTAATTGAAACCACAGAAAGCAAAACAGAATAAGGGGAGACTACTGTATTTTCATAAGTTTCCAAATTAAGCATTAAAATTTTAAAAATAAATAGTGTAGGTCATTTAAAGAATAAAAGAGAAAAAGAAAGATATTATACCAGAACACTCCCATTTCTTCGCTCTTGCCCAATTCAATCCGTACCACATGTGCTGCATCCCTATCATGGATATAGGCAGCTTATATCAGGAATTCAAAACCTACGGAAGATAGGTTTACCGGGAAAAGTGTCTAAATATGAAAAAGAGAAGAGTCCTGGGATTCCTGGCATTTAAGGACAGTAGAGGAGGAAAGGCATATCAAAGTAATGCAAAAGCAGTTGGAAAGGTAGGAGGAAAACGAGGACAGTGTCATAAAAACCCGAAGAGATTTTCAAAGAGGAAGTGGTGAATTGGCTTTTGTTTATGATGCCCCCGGCCGAGTATCTGCAGAAAGTCTGGGGACTTGGTGCCAGAGGACTATTTCTGTGCAAGAACATCTCTCTGTCTTCTCATATTTGAGAAAAGTGTAAGTCTATTACCTTTCTGTTGTGACAAAACAACTTGAAGAAGTAAGTGTTTGTTCTGGCTCATGGAAGTGGATGTTTCAGTCTGTGGTCGGTGGTTTGGGGCCTGTGGTGGGGAGCGTGTGGTGGGGGAAAGCTATCAGCTCATGGCAGTCAGGAAGTAAGAGGGAGAGGTAGGGGCCAGGTTCCCGTTATCCCCTTCAAGGCCCTACTTCCAATGACCTAACTCCCTTCCCCTAGGCCCCACCTCTAAAGTTTCCTCCACCCCCAAGCGTCACAGGCTGGTGTCCAAGCCTTTAGCATGTGGACCTTTGGGGGACATTTAATGTCCCAACCCCAACACTGTTCATATCAAATATGTGAGACAACAAATGTCTCCAGTTTGTATCCTATGAGCTCTCAGATCTTTGCTCCATACGTGTGGTAGGACACCCCCTTTATTTTTAGGGGACCACTCACCACTCTCCAGGTTGAGGTCTACTGTATATAACAAAGACCTCCAAGTGTTGAGATTTTCCTTCGGTTTAACTGCCTTCTTACCCTGTGGTAATTGTGTGGTTTTCCAAATGTAAATTATTCAACCAAGTAGGTCAACGGAAAACCACCCCTCATCCCTTCACCTTTCTACAATTTTCTAGTGCCAGCCACCCAGACCCGTTTTCAACTGAAGCAATGAAAATTTCTCCCCTGAATTCAGACTGTGTGTCTATCAGCTGGTCTGGCCATACTGCTGACTTGGCCTCACCCCAACTTTTTCCTTCTGTGGTCATTGGGGGTTCAGTCTCCAGGAGCCTCCCAGAGTCAACGTGCATCTGGGATACACTGATGAGCCTTGCTCAGCTCAACAGTGCTTTCCGGTCCTAGCAACACTCAAAAAGAGGACTGCCCTGGTCAGCTCTTCCTGGCAACACACGATTAATATCCTCCCCACGGTCCTGATAATAGAAAGAGCCACCACTTTTTCAATTGTCACCAGATGTTAACATTACCTGGGCACTCGTATGACTCCTCATCCATGTGGCAATATGGCCACCTGTGCACAATGTCTATAACTTCCTTCTACGGAGGCGCTTACGAGCCACCTTCTCCCACCACCCAGCCAGCTAATGAGGCAATCTGGGAATTGAAGGTCCTTAGCACTTACCAGAGGGGTTGGGGTGAACAAAGGGACAGCTTACAGATGCAGGCTTAGGGTCTTTAAGTCAGAGAATAGTTACCAGAAACTCTTCAAAATGGTAGACGGTGGAGATAGGTCTCCTTGTTTCCAAGGCAGCCACCAGTTTCTCTGATCTTTGGCTCAAACATTGTGTTATCCCTAGTCAGAATGGCCAGACACACACACACACACACACACACACACACACACACACACACCCCACTTGCAGTGCATTTCCCAGCACTGGGAGACCCTTGAAGAAAGGAAACGGGTGCACACTCATCACAACTACACCAGCACCCAGCACTCACCAAGCACTTGGGTGAATTGAATGAAAAGCTTGGCTTGGAAAGTGTGAATATTTTTTTTTTTTTGCCAGTTCCCCAAATCCCATTTATCCTGAGACAGCAAGGATTTGTGATCACTGAGAAATGTTAAAGAAATGAAGTACCATGATGGTGCGTACCTTCAATCTCAGAGACTTGGGAGGCTGAGGCAGGAGGATCGTGAGTTCAAGGCCAGCTTCAGCAAGTTAGTGAGGCCCTACCCAACTTAGTAAGACCCTGTCTCCAAATAAAAATAAAAAGGGCTGGGGATGTGGCTCAGAGGTTAAGTGGCCCTGGGTTCAATTCCTGGTACAAAAAAAAAAAGAGAGAGAGAAATAGTGTACCAACTTTGGGGCAGTTGTATGAAGGCAATTCTGAAAATAGTTTTTGTTGTTGGAAGTGGACATTGAAAAGAATGCATTCCATGTAGGAATCTAAGAATTTTAGAGCCAAGAGATTATTGAAATCATCCCATCGTTGATTCTTCTGATTGGGCTTCTTAGAAAACAGAAGCCAGAGGTGGGAAGTGACTTGACCCTGGTCACTCCTATCCAGAGCTGATTATGTCTTTAGGAAGCAGGAAGTTCCAGTGCATGGACTTCAAGGTCATGGTTTTGCCTCACGTCTCTGTTCATCCATCCTTTGCAGTTTAACATTGAGCTAGTGAGATAATCACTAATTTCACAGCTGCCCTGAGACGCATTTGCAAAACATCAGGGCTCCACCAAACGTTTTAAAAATTTCCAGCTCAGACACTTTATTGTCCATTACTCAAACTTTCTGCACATTCAGCAAAAATGTCTTAGAATTCCCTGAAAACTGATTATTCTCATTGGCAGCATTTCTTCTTTTCCCAACGAATAACCCTATTAGTGACAGGGAATACATTTTCTTCTTTCTTTTGTGCTGTTACTCGTCTGAATTAACACACGTGGGGGCAGAACTCCAAGCGGTGAGACCAGCGCTGGGGTCCTCTGCTGGGTGGCCTCAAACCCAAGGGCTCCCAGCTTTGTGCTGTTGGCGGAAATGGTTATCTTTAGTCCTGAATCGCTGGATCTAGCATTTCTAGATTTGAGATTCTGAGTACAGAGAGAGCCGCAGGAAAGAATCATAACCTGTCTCTCCTCACCCCTCTCTTTTGGTGGTGCTGGGGATGGAATCCTGGGCCTTGTTCATGTTGAACCCATATTTTACCCCTGAGCTGCTCCCCCAACCACCTCAGTCGGTTTATCTCTGTATAAGGCAATTACGGCAAGTTCTAGATTCATGATACCAGAGACGTCTCATTTGAAGCGAGTTCTTTCTTAGCCTCTGTGAAACTGGGTAATACTCTGTAATAATCGTGTTCATTTATGGGTGACTGTACTTACCAGGTACTTATAACTTTAAAAAAATTGCATGAGACGAGAACCTCTGTTATTCCCATTTTATGGATGAAATAACTGAAGTCTAGCAGTTGGGGTTCTGAACCACAACCAGAGACCTTCTGGCAGGGCAGGGGTGGAGCAGGGATAGAGAAGTCTCTTGGAGGGTCCTGGTGGTGGCATCAAGGGGACTAGGGAGGGCAATGACTTTTCTCAGTCTTCATTATGTGAGTGTAGAAGTCGAGAGTCCAGAGCCTGGATCCAGTCTGCTAAGGTCAGAATCTTGGCTCTGCCTTCTACTCTGTGACCTTGCCTGGGTCTCAGCTTCCTCATCTGTGATGTGGGCATCATAATAGAACCTACTTCACAGGATGGCTGTTTTGGGAGCAGCTGGCTCCTACCCAACACAGCTGCTGTCAATGTGCCTTGAAGTCCCCTGCCCACACCACATTGCTGTTCTTGAGCTTCGCCTGCAGGTTTGAGCTGTAGGGATCAGCTGTGTTCATTGCCAGTAGCAATTTAGTTGGGTGACCCAGCCTTTGACTCAGCTGCAGGGAGAGCAGCCCATCAGCAGAAACACAATTGTCGTAGTCTCTCAGAAGACAGCTGGAAAAGATCCCCTGGAACAATAAGGAGTGTTCAGAAATTGGTAGTGGGGGAGAAGCCAAAAAGGAATGGCCTGGGTTGTTCACATGGATCTTGTGCAGCTGGGGACTAGATAATAAATTGAATCTCAGCATGAAAAAAGAAAAGAACTTAACACACAGAGACACGTCCTCAGGACATCAGCTTCCTTCTCCACTGTAGTTACTATCCCTAGAATCTCAGAGAGGGGCAGCCCAGCAGGGACACTAGCCAGCTCTCCAGGGCAGCACTGCAGAGGACAGCCCAGTGCCTGCCTGCCCAGAGGGAGTCGCCATCACGCGCCATGTGAAATGCGCATGGTACAGAGTGCTGGGTTCCAGTGCCCAAGGCACTGGACTGCAGAGTGTCAGTGACTCTGAGCGATCAACAAAACCAGAGAAAGAGCTCGAAATGGCCAAAGAGCCTTTTGGGGACAGAGGTGGAAAGGACTTTCCATGAAACAAGGTTGATTCCAATAGAACACTGCTTCCCTTACCGTCAAAAAGGGTTATTGCTCCACTGGCCTCCCTGGAAAACACCGGGGAGAGCACCCAGCACCCGCTGCTACTGCCTTGGTGGTTCCTGTAAGGAAAGAGGCAGAAGGAAGGAAAGAGAGAGAGGAGAGCGGCGGCTCAGCAGAAGCACAAGTTCATTCTGGAGAAACCTGGGGAGGGGGCCCAGCGGAGCCTGGGACCCACCTGCTGCTTCCAGCCTGGGGTAGTTGTAGAGGGAATGAGGTGAGAGGGGGCCAAGGTGCGAGTTTTCTGGTTAAACTGGGTTTTTCAGCAGGGTGGGGATCCTCTGATAGGGGCTGGAGAGAATAGGTTCCAATCGGGGCCCAAGCCCGTGGATTCTAAGACAGTGAGTGGGTTTGCTGCCTGGCTGAGGGGCTTCTGGTAATGTTCCATACCCATCACTCCAGACTCTACAGGGATATAGTGAGTTGGGTCGGTGATATCAAGTTTTTAATCCAGTTGGTGGGGAAACAGACATAAGAATTAATTCTGCCTAGGAAGAAGATTCCCTGGTTATAACTGAAGCAGCCAGAGAGGTGATAGGAGACACCTTGCTGTAGCTGAAAGCAGGGTTTTGTGGGGAAATTTTAACAGGAGTGTGGAGGGTGGTCACAGTGGGCTTGGAGATACCCCACGCTGTGGGTGACACCTCAGGGAGGAGAGGTGACAGGGATGTTAGAACGGAAGGAAAAGGCATGAGAGGATAAAGGAGTGTGGGAGGCTAAGGTGGGTGTTAAGGTGAATGGAGGCATGGAATTTGGTTAAGATGCTCCTGCCAAGAACAGGAGTTGGTCGTCTAAAAAGGTTTTGGCCTAAGGTTTTAGTCTGGGGTGGTGGAATCCCATTCCCTGAGGTCCCCATTTTCTATCTGCCTCAGATTATCAGAGATAATCTATCTCCTACCTCAATTCCCCTCTGAAGAGGTCCTTGATCACCTTCGGGGGGGAAAGGGCGACGACTATTCTGGCTTCTTCCATGCTGACAGTGGGGCATGGGCTGTGGCAGTTAGGAAAACTCTCCAGAGGGTCTATCTGGGGGGCCTCGGTAGAAGTTGGGAGGCAGCTGCATGGAGGGTCATATCCCATGCCCACCTGGTGATTAATGGACTCTAGGCATCTTGTGGATCAGGGCAGTCCAAAGTTCCATGACAGTGTAGGTGACTGGACATGGTGTACATGGGGGAGGGATCATGCTAGAACAATAACGCAACAAAACATTATTCTCTGCAAGCAATTAGTATAAAACAAATAGTGGAAGACCGGGAAGATAATTCTTATTAGACCTTAGGGTGTGGTCTGACATGTCGCTTACTTGTGAGTGGAAGCCATTCACAGCTTTAGAAACATTAGTAGCATTGCTAGGAACACGTTTAATTGTTATAATGTCACAAGTGTCCCCTTGAGTTGGGGAATGCCATCTGATTTCTATAAGGTAGCTTAAGTATTAGAACTGAACAGTCACACCGGTGAAGAACAGATTGAGTTGACCCACGTAGGAGGTTAGGGATTTGTGGATCTCAAAGTGACCTAGAACAAACTTGTGACTCTGGTAGTGTCTTCTGTAATCTTTCTTTATAATCTCCCAGTTTTATTTACCTGTGGGAGAAGTGAGACAAGTGTATGTTTTGAGCTCAGTGTCTTTCCTTTTCAATGCCCGTGTATGGCTGTGCTTTGGTTATAACTCTCCTGCCAGGTGTTTAAGACCAAGTTGGTCAAAATTGTCTTTTATTGCCTATTCCTAGGTCAGCCGAGATTCCTCAGGAGGCCACTGTCGGGGACGTGTGAGAGCCTCTTGATTCCTTCAGCCTTCCTCTACCAGTGGTGCCATCTGCCAGGATGGGTCAGGGTCTTGCTGACCACATGAAGCTTTCCTTGGAAGCATCAGGGACATTTCCCTTCCCAATGACCATCCTCTTTGCAGACTGTGTGCTGGTTGGCTTAGAGAAGATCCATTGTCCCCCCAGTTTTAGCTGACCAAACAGGGCAAGGCCAAAATATTGACTTTTTCCTTAACCCTTTAACTTCCTTAACTTTGGTATCCTGGTTTTGGTATTAAACATCCAGCAGGTCAGTTTCACCAGTCTTAAAGTAGGAGTACTGGACTTTAATGTGCACAGTTTTATAGTTACCTCTTTTGCGTAATTTTGGTCAGTGCTTGAAGTAGTATTAACTCTTACCTGTCTTACAGGTGATAACGTATCTCAACTCAGGTTTTTCTGTTAGAAGTAGTACTTCTGCAAAACACTAATAAGCCACAGTTTTGAAGTTTTACAAGGAAGATACAAAATGGAATGAATAAGAGTAGAAGCATAATCAGTTTGTATAATAGCCATGAATCAAGAAATATAATTTGTATATATGCTGTTTATTTTGAGATTACAGTAGTGTTTACAACAAAAATCTATCTTTTGAACTTAACTTTAAATAAACTTAATTCTAGACTGCTTTGGAACCATAAGGGGAAAGGCTGAGTCTTAACTTAGATGAGGCAGAACTCTTGCCAGATATTGTTTTTATCTATGAAGTTGATCTTTGCCACTAAAAGTATCTTCCTCCAAAGTCCTCATGTATGATTTCTATCTATCTATCTATATCTATCTATCTATCTATCTATCTATCTATCTATCTATCTATCTATCTATATACGAAACAGTGCTAGTGATCAGAAAAAAACTTAGTCAAAGCAAACAGATACAACCCAGGCTTTTAAATGGCAGTGTGGCCCTTCTATGTCAGATGCAATATACAAAGAGCATTTATTGGTTACATTTACATGTAGAACTACATAAACTTTCATTTTACAAATTTTTACACAAAATTTAGACAAAGCTTGAATACTTATTTGACCTTATGAGAAACCTTAAAGAGTTTGCTGAGGAATGCGAGGCAGGCTCCCCTGCAGGTACCTTGCCTTTGGGAAAAGAAAGCACACTGGGCCTATTTGATAGAATTATTCTCTTATCCTAGTGTTTCCAACATTTCCATCTATCTGTCTGTCCTCTAACATTGGGCAAGGTTGCTACAAGATGGAGAAAGAGAAAGGGAAATGGGCGACTCACTCACTGATTTTGACTTAGGAGTCCTTAGATCACGTTAAGTTATCCCAACCTGTTCTCCTAGGAGCGGCCAAGTGCGGCCCTGCCTCTACCGTAAGGAGATTAAAGAGGAGATGGAGCTTCTGTGTGCGATCGATTGGCTTTTGTCCATCTCTAGAGACCTTGCGTTTACAACGGGATTAGCCCTGGCTAGAGAATTAGGGTGCATCTCAGAGGGACCTCAGTTTCTTCATCAAATGGATTGCCGTGAAAGGAAACTAAAGATCAAATTACCATTCTCTCTGCTAAGACAGAGAACGATTGATAAGTCTCACCGCAGCAAAGCCTGTGCCCTGAGTTTTGAGTCTGGCAACCACGTGGCTGACAGGGTCCTAGTATTTTTTATGAGAGTTCATAAAATGGAATAGAGAACTCTTGGAAGAAAAGAAATAGAGCAATTGTTCATTTCACTCATCCTTCCAAAGATTCTGGGTGAATCCCTGTTACACAGCGTGGTTGGTGGGTTCCGCTTTGTAAATTTGAGAATTGAAATCTATGGACATAGGATTAGACAGAGCAAAGTAACAGATTTAGAGTAAGAGAAAGGAAGCAGAGAGGGAAGAAGAGAGAGGGAGGGGTCCCAAGAGAGGGAGCCCTTGAGGAGTTTTTGTTTGAAGGGAAGAATGTGAAAAGTTGAGCACTTTGGGTAGAGAGAAGGTCTGGAGTAGAGGTACCAGGCCTAGAGTGGAGGCCTGGACATAGGGAACCTCGGACCATTTGCTATTGCGGTGGAGAGCATTTAAGATCTCTATAAATTTGTAGGTCAGTTGTGCCATTTTTAGGACTGTTATTGTCCAGCTTGTATTGGGGCCAAGCAATATCACAGAAGAACACCACTTTTTGCAGACCCGGGTCTGGATATGTTTGGGAAGGCATCCCAAAGCAGGTATCCCATAGAAACTTTGGTGGGATCTGGCCCATGCTGGACAAAGTGGAGGAGGTCACCTACGGATTCAGGTGGAGAGAAAGCCAGGAATCCAGAAGAATCGGAGGGTTATGGCCAGTGGTGGATGTGATGTCCAGCAATGTGAATGGTTCTTACTGGAGCCATCAGAGGGAGAGGTGGTAGAGAGAGGAGAGAGAGAGAAGGAGGGAAAGAAACTGGTTGAAGTCAGGGGAAGGCCCAGAGGAGCTAGCCTTGGTGTGAACCTTGAAATACTGGTCCCGAGTTCAGACCATTTGCCATTTTGTTGTAGGAAGTTATCAAGATATTAATATTTTTGGATTAAAGGTCCCAAATTCTGAATTTGGGCCATTGAATAATGGAGAGGTGTGACAGAGGTGACAAGAGAGAACAAAGCATCCTCCGTTTACTCCTTGCCACCTGAAGGAGTGGGTGTCCCCAACTCTGATCCCAAGGTGAAGACTCCCAGTTTCCGGAAATGAGAAAGTCTCTAGCAGGTGCCTCTACAAGAGACCTGGAGTCTTACCTCTCTGGTGAAATGATCAGAATGACTGGCGTTGGGTGTGGGAACAAAATGGGAGTAAGTCTGTGATCTGGAGGTCTAGCCGGACAGAAAGAGGGAGAGACAAGAATGAGGTTTCCAGAGGACACCAATAAAGAGCTCAGAAAGGCTCTTGCTCCTGAAAACTACTGAACGTTAACAAAGAAATTGAAGAAGACCTGAGTAGATGGAAAAACACTCCATGTTCTTGGTTAGGCAGAATCAATATAATTAAAACGGCCATTCTGCAGAAAGCCCTGTACAGATTCAATGCAATCCCCATCAAGATACCAATGACATTCTTCATGGATGTAGAAAAAGCAATTCTCAAATTCATTTGGAATAACAGGAAACCCAAAATAGCCAAAACATGACTAAGCAAGAAAGAGGAAGCAGAGGTGTCACAATTCCTGACCTGAAATTATACTATAGAGCTGTAGTAACAAAAACAGCATGACATCAGTATCAAAATAGACATGAAGACCAAAGGAATAGATTAGAAGACACTGAGACAAATCCAGTGACAGAGGGGGCAAAAATATAATGTGGAGGAAAGACGGCCTGTAAAACAAATGGTGCCGGATGAACTGGACGGCCATATGCAGACAAATGAAACTATATCCTCATCTCTCACCTAGCATGAAAATAAAATCAGAATGGATCAAAGAATTAGAAATCAAACCAGCAGCTATACAATTGCTGGAAGAGAAAACAGGATCAACACTCCACAACATCGGTGTAGGTGCTTCCTTCCCCAACAAGACTCCCACAGCTCAAGAATTCAAGCCAAGAATCAATGAGTGGGATGCCATTAGAGTGCAAAGCTTGTGCTCAGCTAAAGATTTAGTTAAGAGTATCAAGACATAACCTACAGAATGGGAGAAAATCATTACATGCTGTGCCTCAGACAGGGGATTAATATCCAGAATATACAAAGAACTCAAACAACTGAACACCAAAAATACAAATAATCCCATCATTAAGTGGGCTAGGGAACTAAATAGAAATTTCTCAACAGAGGAAGTCCAGACAGCCAATAAATATATGAGAAAACGTTTTACATCACTAGCAATCAGAGAAATGCAAATCAAAACTTCACTGAGATTCCACCTCACTCCAATCAGAGTGGCAAAAATGAAGAATAGTAACACTAACAGATGCTGGAGGGGTTGTGGGAAGAAAGGAACACGAACACACTGCTGGTGGGACTGCAAACTTGTACAGTCACTCTGGAAAGCAGTGTAGAGACTCCTCAAAAAACTAGAGTTGGAACCACCTTATGATCCAGCTATCCCACTCCTGGGTATTTTCCCCTAAGAGCTGGAACCGGCATACTACAGAGACACAGCTACATCAATGTTTATAGCTGCTCAATTTACAATAGCTAAACTATGGAACCAGCCCAGATGCCCCGCGCTGGATGAATGGATTAAAAATTGTGGTACATATATAATGGAGTTCTTCTCTGCTACTAGAGAGAATGATATTGTGTCTTCTGCAGCCAAATGGATGGAAATTGAAAACATTATGCTTAGTGAAATATTCCAAACTCAGAGGCTTATGGGCCAAATGTTTTCTCTTATACGTGGAAGCTAGTGTAAAACCTAAGACAGAATGAAAATCAGCTGAGTTTAAGTAATAAGCTCACCATAGTTGAAATTTCACATAAGCTGGGGGAACCATTACTATGAAGGTGGGGGGAGAAGGGAGGAGGCACTAGGGGGGTTATCAATACAATGTGAATACTCACCTCCCATTAGAAGCCTAGCTATGCACAGGCAGGTGGAGACACTCAGAAATTCAACAGTTATTATACACGTATATGTCCATCTCAAACTATAGTATGGCGGGATTACAGAGGAGAATGAGTTCGGGGAATGGATGAAGAAGGGTAGATCCTGGTCTAGGACTGGCCTTAGCTTACTATCTCAGTGTGTCAATATCCATGTATGCACAAATATGTAGCAACAATCCCCGCCAATGTGTAAGACTCTGTTGAACTAATAAAAAAAATTATCCTAAGGAAATCATCAGAGAGCAGCCACGTTTATGTACAAAATGCTTTCTGCAGCCTTATGCATAATAACAAAAAAAGCAAAACAACTAAAATAAATGTATGTAAAGTGTTAGTCAAATTATGGTACATTAATATAATGCAATGCTAATCTACTATTAGGAACCCATTTTCCAATATTATGTGACCACATGGTAAAATTTACATAATATCAAATAAAAAAATAAGGCTATTATTTAAACATTATGATTATACTTTTGTTCAAAATATAAATTAGAAAAAAATAGCTAGAAGGAAATATACCAGAATGTTAACGGTGATCATATGCTGGGAGGATATGATTAGGGATGAGTTTTCTTCACACAGTTTGTTAGGGTTCTGCGTTGTTCACAGTGAATGTATAATTTTTGGGTTTTGTTTTCCCTTTGGACCTCAGATACATTCAGAATTGAATTAGTCATAATCTTTAGTTCAAGAAGCATTCTCCTCATAAGTGCATGCATAGCTATTATCTGTTAATTTTTTGTTGATTCTAATGTAATAAATACAAACTGACTGCTGAATTTGAAAGCTAAGACTCCTATAAAAGTTTACATATAGTTATGAATCCTTCCCCAGCTCACTCACCACTTTTCTCTACCAAAGGTTAACAACCTACCAAATCTTATCTTTTCTTTAATTTCCAATTGATATACAGTGCAAAAATGCATTTATTTTTTATTTTGATGGTTTTAATTTTATAAAGTGCATAGCATGCATATATTATCTAAGGGTACTTTTTTTTAGCTTGGTATTGCATTGCTGAGATTCATTCATAATGATGCATGAAACTATAGCTCATTTATTTTGATGACTATGTAATATTCCATTGTGTGACTGCTTCACCATCTAGGCTAGTTCCAAGCTTTTGCTGTTATAAACAGTGCTGCTGTAAACACACTCATACATGTCTCCCAGTCGCCCTGTATGACAGTTCCTCTCGGATATAAGCCTTGGAGTGGGAGTGCTTTCCATAGTGTATGTCAAAGTACCACTTTAAAAGATAGGCCCACGAATGTTTTTGCTCATTTGTGGAAACTAGAATACAACTGGAAACAGTGTGTCAAATGGCTAAGCTAATGATAACCTCAAAATGTACGAATTTTTACCCAAACGGGGATCCTTGCCTAGGATACCTGGAGATGTGGAGAGAGGGGCAGGGAGAGGGGAGGGTTTAGGAAGGATATCCAGGAGACTGGAGGGAGGGAGTGTGGGGAAATCAACTCAGGAGGAGATCTCCGACCTCCACGAGAAGTCCATTTAACACAGGGGTTCTTTTGGGGGAAACATAGAACCATGGGGAACCCAAGGGGAGCATCCAGGACATGGCATCAGCCTTGGATAACTATGTAAATATACATTTGTTCTTGATTGTTTGATAATGAATCCTCCTCAATTGTAAGTCCATATTCAACTAAAAAAAAAAAAAGATAAGCCCTTTTTTGTGTCTTTTTTGAGGACTGTTTATTCAGGTCCTTTGCCCGTTTTTTAATGGGTAGGGCATTTTCTTGTACTTGAACTGTGTGAGTTCCTGACATACTTTGGATATTAATCCGTTTTCAAATATATGGTTTACAAATAATTTCTTCCAATCCATAGATGATCTCCTGTTATTTGTTTCTTTTGCTGGCAGAATTTTTTTTTTTTAAAGAGCGAAGGACAGTGAGAGAGAGAGAGAGAATCAATTTTTATTGAGTTTTTCACATGGCTTTTGTTGCTCTGACACTTAGTTTTGTACGTGGTGCTGGGGTTTGAACCCATGTACTTGCACATGCCAGGCAAGCGCCGTAACCACTGAGCCACCGCTCCAGCCCCAAGTTCTTTTACTTGGATGCAACCTCATTAACAGATATGTGAAAATCTGCTAGCCATCACTAACTATTAGGGAAATTACAAATGAAAACCGTAATGAGAGCTCAACTCGTGCACGTGTCAGAATGGCTATTATTAGATGAAAGATCAAAGTGTTGGTAAGGATAAAGAGAAAAGGGAACCCTAATACGCTGTTTGTGGGAATGTTCATGAGTGCTGACATTAGGGAAACAGTGTGTGAGTTTCTCAAGAAACTAAAAATAGAACTGCCATGTGATCCAGCAATACTACTTCTGGGTAGATATCCAAAGGAAATGAAGTCAGTATGTTGAAGGGACATCACTGCCATGTTCATTGCAGCCCAGCACACATTAGCAAAGAGATGGAAACAGATTATCCATCAACTGACAAGTGGATAAAGAAAATGTGGTACATGTACAAAATGGAACACTACTCAGCCATACAAAAGGAATGAAATTCTATCATTTGGGATGAACCAGAGATGATTATGTTAAATGAAATGATTCAAGCAAGAAAGACAAATACTGCATGAACTCATTCATATATAGAATCTAAAATAATCAAACCATAGAAATGGCGAATAGAGCGGTGGCTACCAAAAGGAGCGAATAGGTGGAAGCTAGTGTAAAATAAGAGAGGACGATAGTCAGCTGAGTTTCAGTAATCAACTCACCACAGCGGAAACTCCACATAGGCTGGGAAAACCATAGCTATGAAGGTGGAGGGAGAAGGGAGGAAGGAAGGGAGGGGAGCGAGGGACAAGGGGGGTTATCAATACAGCCGGGCATACTCACCTTCCATTAGAAGCCTGGCTATACACAGGCAGGCAGAGAAACTCAGAAATGTCAACAATTTTTATACATGTATATGTTCATTTCAAACTCTAGTATGGTGGGATTACAGAGGAGACAGGAGGTCGGGAATGGGTGAAGGGGGGTAGGTCCTGGTCTAGGACTGGCCTTAACTTACTATCTCACTACGTCAGGATCCACGCATGCTTGAATGTGTAACAACAGTTCCTTCCAATATGTACAACCAGGTCAAACTAATAAAAAAAATTAAAATAAATGCATAAATAAATCAGTGAAAGGAAGAACAGTAGCCAAAGGAGAATAGGGGGAGGGAGGAGTGCAGGGAAAGGTGGGGACCAGCGACCGAAGTGGAGTAAATCAAATTTCATGCATGTATGAGTTTCGTAAAACGATCCCCACTATTATATATAACTAATGCACTAATGAAAAGAAAAAAAAAGTGAGGCCTAGTGGAAGGGCCTTTGCCCTTTGAAGAGGTAAGGTTTTTCTCTTGCAACCCCTAAGGAGTCCTTGAGAGGGGGTTGTTACCAAAGGACCACGCCTGGCCCCTGGCGCTCATGAATCGCTTGGCTCCTGTCTGTGCTTCTGGCGTTTCCTCTGCAGCCCTTGGCGCACAGCCTACACCTTGAGCCCCCCAGAGCTGTGAGCTAAATAAATCGGTTTCTTATTAAGTTTGCCCGACTTGGGTTTTGTGTTATAGAAGTGAAAAGCTGCCTGATACACAGGAGACCGATGGAGCCAGTTTTGTTCACCGTTATGTTCTTGTGCTTAACCCAGTACTGGTACAATGTTTAAAAAAGATTTGTTAAGAAAGAAAGAAAAGGGAGGATGGGGGAGGTGAGCCGGGCTAAGCGTCTTTTTTCAAATTATTGGGAGGCTTCCTCCCTAAAAAAAAAAATAAATAGATCTTTTCACACAAATGAAATTCTTAAGTTCTCCACCAGAGAGCACAATGAAGAACAATTTAGAATACTAGTTAGCAAACGTTTAGCTCACCTACAGAAAAGTTCTGCAAGACACCTGTTGACATCCCATGTCAAACAAGACGGCTTCCTGAGCCCTCCAGGGGAGATTGGTGGTGAAATGAGAAAGAAGGAGCTGTCCTGCTGTCTAGCATTGCAAACACACAAATTATAGTTTTAGAAACATCTGCCAAGAATGACTTTTCCTTGGCAATAATTGATTCTCAGTCCCAGTATCTGAAGGTAGAGAGGTAGCAGCACCACGCTTAGACCCTGGCCACCCCCTGAGGTTACCTCTCCCCTTTCTCAAAGCAAAGATCAAAAGGGGCTGAAAGTCACTAGCACCTATTTTAAAAGAAGGGCAGAAAGCACACTCTATTTTGCACTATTCTTGGGGGAAAAAATGTGTGTATGTTCCAAAAAACCAGACATAACTCTGAAGTCAGTATAAAATGCTGCTTGTTCATTGTAAGGATTGGGCTTTCATTTTGGGTGTAAGTAGCAAAATCAAAAATTCATCTCAATCCACAGAGTGAACTGTTGGGGAAAGCCTGACCCAGGAGCAGCAGGTGATCTGGCCTCTTATGAGATTCCTGGACGATGGCATAAATGTCCCAAGGGCTAGAATCCTGCCTGCTGCAAGTCTCACGTAGAGGAGCCCTGGAAACTTCAGGCTGGCCTCACCAAGAAGCACGGAATTTAGACAAACATGGTTAATCATTCAAGCAATACCTTGAAGGAAGCAGACTACGCTTCCAAACTGGGAAGTCCATACTGGGTCCAAACTGGGAAGCCAATCGCATTGGACCCTCCCCATCACAGCAGGCCACAAACAGGGAAGAAGTCTTTATTAGGTGATTAGATTTTTTCTAGGCTTTAAACTTGACTACATGGAAAACATGACCAGAGTACAATCAGAGAGAAGCATGCGATCCACAGATTTTAAGACATTTGTGCTGAAAGAAATGAAAAAAAGAAAGACATCAGTCCAGATTTGAGTTCCTGTGTTCACATTCAGCCAGTTCACAGGTGGTTGATCGCAGCACAAAACCTTAGCTCATTTACGACTGTAACCACCAAACCCCGCGCCCCCTAAAAGGATTTGAGTCTTTTGGATGCAGGAAGAAGTTTATAAAAGATTTGAAGCTGATAAATCCCGAAGTGAGCTCTTCTAAATTCTATCAATCCAGGGCTTTGACAGTTTAGCCAAAGTTATTGATTGATTGTTATTTCCCCTGCCTCAAAAAACTAAGAACACGTGTGCAGCTCACGTTCACCAGTCACGAAACAGAGGGAAGGACTCGTTTATTCTACATGTGGCACCTAGTTGGCGCCAGACACTTTTCTAGGTTCTGGGAAAATAGCAAGCGACAACCCAAAATTTGCAGCCCCAAAGAACCTTTCTTCTAATATTAGTTAACAGTTCACTGAGAGACAAGAGAAGCACCATGTCTCTCGAGGGACCAGAGACTTCTTCTTCAGCAACACGTCACCCAGAAGATTAGATGGCCTCTTTTTGTAACTTATCCCACTCCCTCAGTCCCTCCTAGTCCGAGTGTGGGCACAAACAGGTCTCAGCACAGATAGAACAAGGGTGAAGGGGAAGGGGACCTTACTTATCTGACCCCAAATCTTCTTCCTAAGATAGAGATTAATTAAAATTAAATGCTGATACCAACCGTGGGGATCAAATTTCCCCCAGCAATTTCCCCATTTTCAAGTTCTGTTTATTAATACGTTTTCTGTAGAGGATGCATTCTACTGTGAAAAAAAAAAATAGCAGGACACTTCCCAGGCTGTATTTCACGTTAGCAGTGGGGTCAGTGTGAGTCTTAAGAACACCGGTGCTTACTGATGCGCAGATGGATAGCAAGCCTGAAGCAGAGCAGCAGCCTGAGAAGAGGAGACAGACCAGAAACAGACCGTGTTTCAGGGAACAATTTCCACCCTCGGTTCATGTCTAACCTGCAAATGGACTAGAGAGGTCTCATAGGCTAACACCAAGAAACTATTTGTTGGCCTTTGGCCAGTAATAGTTCATTTTTGACACAGGAAAGAACAGTTTCAGCCAAGAGGTTGGGGGAAAGCCAGGATGCTCTTCAGGGAGAGAAGGAAATACGAAATGACACAGGAAAGACCATGGGAGTCAGCGCCATGAAGGATGATTGGCCTCACCTCTTCTGGCCTCCTTGCCTCCATCCTATCTTGCACACCACTCACCCCTAGAAAATACATACTCCGGGGCTCAGAGTTCTTTGATGACACCATTATCACCTGCACAATGAATGTCAAGCTTCTTAGCACTCACAAGCCATCCCAGCCCAAACCTGTACCATGGTTATTTGTGTAACTGCCCGTCTTTTCCACTGGATTCTTTCCTAAGAGATGTGGTCCCTCAAAGGTACTATTTCTTATCTGGAATTTTATATCACCCCCATGGCTGCCCATTATGATACGGCCCTCACCCCCTGTGGTGGAACAAATGGAAAAATAAGTGAGAGAGGAAATGAACGAATGATGCCAACACCAATTGCAACAATGGATGTCTGAGTCCCAGAAGGAAGTTGGTGACACTCTGCAACCCTCCCTGTGAAATATTTTAGGAAGTTGAGTCTCCGTGCATGACTCTCCATGTAAGATCCCCATATTCCGCTGTTGCTTAGTCATTGTTAAAGTGTTTTGTTTGGGTGGTGTGAACTATTGATGTTTGCTCATTAACTGGACAAGTTCAATTCTCATGGAGATCTCTGCAGCAAGATGCTCTTAGTGATCTGGCAAGTGCGTCTGGAAGAACTGCTGTCTAGCAGACATTAAGACATGTCTGTGTGCCCAGTTCCCTGACTGGTGCACAGAATCACCCGGACGATACTAGGCTTTGCTTTGTGAGTCCTCTGCTGGCACATTTATTTTAGCTCTTCTGCCCCACTAATTCACTATGACATTGGTTGCTAATTAGATGCCTTGACACAGCAGGCGTTCCGGTCTCGCACATTTCTTTTCTTTCTTTCTCTTTACTGTGCCAGCAAGCTGTCTGCCTTTTAGTTTCCTGATCTTTCAGAAGTGTTACCTGCCATGTACAATGAGATAACACACAGAAGGCACCTGGCCCAGCGTGCCGCACCTGCGAGGTCCTCGGGACACTGATATTCCACCTTCTTACCTGCTGGTGCTTTACTTGACCTTGGACATGAAGTCTTGTGTTCTTCACACACGGGAGAGTCCAGTGATTCTACACACCAGCACTCCTGGGTGCAACACTTCATTCGGTTCACCCTCACCAGGTACCTGAAGTGGCAGACATCTGGACCCCTGCTGCTTTCTGGTGGAGCAAGCCTCCACTGAGAAGTCTGAGGTTACAGAGCTGGAGATTAAAGCAGATGGAACAAGAGCCCGGGTCCCCTCTGCAAAACAAAAAAACTTCCTCCTCCACCACCACCCCAGGTGGCCTTCCAGTGGCTGTCACTCACAGTACTAAGATACTAAGCAGAAAGAAATCGCCAGGCACTCCTCCTGGCAGAACAGGGATGTCACTGAGCAGGGCTGTCAGCACCAGCACTCTGAGGGCCTGGACGGATTGGGCTCCTCCAGACCGCCCCTTTGATCTCCTGCAGAAGGTGGAGGAAGAACTGCCCGCTGTGAAAGTCCATTCTGCTTTCCCTTCCATTCCAAGTTCAAGTTCAGCCCGCGGGCAGAGCACAGCCCCTGCCGCCTGCGCCCTCAGTGTTCTGGGAGCCCTTTGTTTCCCACTGCTCCGCTCCTAGCCCGGGCTTGTCCCTAGCACAAGCCACCCAGCGGAGCGCCACCCAGCGGAGCGCCACCCAGCGGAGCGCCACCCAGCGGAGCGCCACCCAGCGGAGCGCCACGCTGTGCGCGCTGACTTCTTCTGGAGCCTGCGCGAGGACTCTTGCCTGACAAAGGTGTAACAGGGAAAATCACATCCTGATGCCCTGGCAGGGACAACCCCCTGCGAAGGGACGCAGCTGCCACCCAGCAGCTCAAGACACTGGGTCAGCAAGGAGCAGACTCCACCTGGGGTGAGGAAAAAAGTCCCTGGAGGGACGCAGCAGAGCTGGGCCCCCAGCCACCTGCCAGGCAGAGGGGACACTGCTTCCCCAGCGTCCGGGAGGCCACCAGAGCGGGAGGAAGGAGGCAGCTCCCAGCTCCCCAGCAAGCCCAGAGCCTCAGGAAGTCAGAAATGCCTGGGGGCTGCGGCTGTCGGGGCGCTGCGCTTCAACAGAAGCGGAGTGGCAGAGAACTTGATTCTGCCCTTGAAAAGACCTCGCTTCTAACCCTGAGGCCTCCCATGAGAAGACGCTTGGGTGGGGACAGGAATAGGGCCTCAGTGCTGGTCCTCAGAGACTCCATCTCTGCATGGGATTAAAGACGCGTCCTGGGCAGGGCTTTGGTGAGGATTGGAGGCCCCTGGGAGAGGCCCTGAGGGACAGGGTGCGGGAGGCCAGCCCTTCCCTGGGCACTCGGGGATTCCACTCTGCTCCCCACCAGGGCTCTGCCCCAGGTCTGCACTGCCATTTCTCCCAAAGTCAATGGCTTTCAAAAGCATCATATTAAGTGAAAAGGCAAGCATTGTGAGTCCGAACGCAGAGGCCGAGGATCGTGTTCTCATCTGTGTTCTATCTTCTCGTTATAATACAAACCGATGTAGCAACTGTGGAAAATATAGACGCTGTCAAAAAAGAAGAGGAAAAATCTTTTCTTCAGAAATAACTGTTAGCATCTTCCATTTACCTCCACCGTTTCGTTAATGTATTTACCATTTTACAGAATCAGAATCCTATTGTAGGCTATTACATTACATCCCCAACTGAAAGCAATACGGTCATCTTCCCGCAGTTAGCAAATCTATGCATGCTCCAGCGCCCGCTAGGAAACCATGGACCTGCACACGTCTTCCTGTGCATTTCCAGCCATCTCTAGGTTATTGATAATATCTAACATAACGTAAATGCCTTGCGTAGAGTTGTAGAATTGTTACTATGTATTGTGGAAGGAATAGCAACAAGACAGACATCATGTTCAGCGCACATTTAAAAAAATTTTTTTTACCAATATTTATCTTATTGGGAATATATCTAAAAGGAACAGGGGGTGGAAGGAATGGAGGGGAAGGGGAAAAACTGGAGACCAAATAAGAACAAGTTAAACTCCATGCTTCTATAATTATGCTACTGTATAATATTATCTCATATGCACCTTTAACAAAATCAACAAAAAATTTTAAAAATCTTTTTACCCGTGGTTTGTTGAATCCGTGGATGTAGAACCAAGGCTATAGAGGGCCAACTGTATGTCACAATTATTTCATCATGTCATTGAATAGACTTAAAACGTATAAGAATTAACGGTTTCTTTTGCAAAGTGGTTTATTAATCTCATAATGAATTTATGCTTATAAGAACTCCACTGTATTAAAAAATATATATTTGTAAGAGAAGTGCACTGATT
Organism: Aplodontia rufa; assembly: GCA_004027875.1. Taxonomy (NCBI): domain Eukaryota; kingdom Metazoa; phylum Chordata; class Mammalia; order Rodentia; family Aplodontiidae; genus Aplodontia; species Aplodontia rufa. The sequence goes on from PVKS010001025.1 coordinate 104,536, forward strand.
TGCCCAACAGGTGGAGTGCCTTATACTCTCTGTCTAACACAGCCAGGTAGAAGGTGATTGTCCTCCAGCAGCAGCCGTGTTGTGTGATACGGAGTGAGGGGTGGTTGATTTGGTGAGGGCTGAATACGATCAGACACATGCTGTCTCTAGGACAGTGCCAGAGATGACAAAGTTGTGGTGATCAGTGAGTGACAATGCAAAAGCAGCAAGGTGCGTGCTGCTCAGGGTGACCCCTGCCCGTGGTGCCCAAGCTCAGATGCTGATTGTTAAACACACAGGAATTTTGCAAGCTGGTTGCAGCAGGTTTTGCTGCTTCTCCAAGTGGCGGAGTCCTGCAGCAAAGCCTTTGGAAGGGCTCTCATGGCATCAGCAGATTTTGTTGAAAGGGTGTTGAAATCTTGGTCCAATTACTCTTGCTCAACGTGGAAGGAAGAATAGGGAGGGGCTGGATTGGTGGCTTGGCAGTTACAGCGCTTGCCTGGCATGCACAAGTACACAGGTTCAAACCCCGGCACCCACATACACAACTAAGTGTCAGAGCAACGAAAGCCATGTGAAAACCTCAACAGAAATTGATTCTGTCTATCTGTCTCTCTCACACACACTGTCCCTCTCTCTTAAAAAAAAAAAAAAAAGAATAGGGAAATATAAGCATTGGGGAACCTAAAAAGGCAAACCAGAAACAATTGAATTAGAGAATGAGACTGCAGGAAGTGGTGAGATTTATCAGCTGGGGGGACAAGGACCTATTTGTGTAAGTGAATAGAAAGTCAGGGCTGCAGACTGGGGAAGATAGAGTTGTGGGGAGGAGCTGAAGAATGGACACAAGCAGGAGGTCTCTTCCCACCGGGAGTCGGGAGTCGGTGTGGGGAAGAGATCACAGGGTCTCAGCGCTAGACAGTGAGATGGGAAAAGTTAGGCAGTCAGAGCAGCTAGAATGTTTGAGTCCATCTAGGGAAAACCGCTTCTTTTCCTTTAAGATCAGTTTGATATCCCCAATGCTCATAAGGAGGGTCTGGCAAGATGCGTCCAGATGCAGTCACCCCCTGCAGCTAAGGAAGGAACCACATTCTTTCTAATGGTGCCTGAGGCATGAACCACAGAGGGGACCAGAACTCCTCAGGCCCCCCTGTCCTAGGTAAGGGGACAGGGAAGCAGTGACCAATTGAGGAGAGGTCATCATGTAAAAAGGGCCAAGCTCACTGCCTCATCGGCTCTGTCCCCTTCTCCCACTCTGGGGGAAGTCTGCTCTTTTCCCTCTGCTTTACTTTCTATAAAATAAAGTCTGTCTACTACGCTGGCCTCGGTGTCCCTCGGTTTCATTCTTCGACTCTGAGAGGACATGAACCTGACATCCACCAAACTGGCTTCAACAGGTCCACTGAGCATTGTCCACCTTCTTATTCAGTTATTTCTGGAGCCCCTTGTCACCTGCCAGGTGCACCCACACACCTCTGCTTCTGCGCCCTGTGCCCCACAGTTTGGGTTCTGCAACGGCAGAAGCGAGGACAGAGAGGGGCGTCCAGGTGTGTAGGAGAGTGGAGGAGCCTGCTGCTGGAGTCTGTGTCATCCGCCTTGAGAGGAGGTGGCCATGAAACCACAGCTTTCTGTACTCATCCCCAGGAAGGGAGCAGCCTCCTCAACTCCCCTCAGCATTGGTGAGGAGGAACTTTCTGAAGGACTGAGGACATCAAAAAGTAAGGGGACACAGTAGAGAATAGGTCATAGCCACACACAGAGCACGCAGGTCCTGGTGATCTCACGGAGGACTTGGTGGCCTGGCTCTGCCACCTGAGCTGGCTCATCCCTGCATCACACCTTCAAGTCCAGACCCAACTGCCCAAGGCCAGGGGAGAAAAAGGCTCTCTGGTCAGCCCTGCACAAGGTGTTTGCTGTCCTAGGATCAACCCCTTCCCAGAGTTATTCCCAGTGGGGAGACCACCCCCTTCCTGGAAGCCACTTTACACCCACAGGCGGGGCCTGCGGGAGAGATCCACCTCCTGCGGGCTTCTCATCTGCAGACTCTGGCTCACGGGATCCTACAAAGACGTCCCCCTCGGCTGCCCTGGGCTGTCCATGGTTTATTTCCTTAGCTGTGTGGCACTTGTAACTTGGTCTGCAGCAGCACCCCTGCCTGCCAGCTCTGTAGGTCTCACACACAGCACTTGAAAACCCCTCTTCAGTTTGCGACAGGGTGCATTCCACATTCGTTCAGAAGAGGGAAACACTTTCCCTGGTTGCTTTTCTCCAGGTCATGAAACAAACCCCAGCAGCAGACAGAAGGCCAGCCCTCAGGTCTCCAGGATCAGCCCCCACTGCGCAGGGCGCAGGACCCTCAGCCTCCCAGCCAGGACAGGAATAAGGACAAAGTCAGGATTTTCTCTGAATGAACGTTATGAAAACAAAGGACTTATTCATGTTTTCCCAGAACAAAAGGGTAGTGCTCAGAAGTGGGTTTAAGTGGCCATCTTTTCAGAAAATAGTGACTTGCGAGTTAAAATTCACTCTTTTCCCCAACTTGCATTCAACAACAAAAACAAACAAAAAACAAAACAAGATTAAATTCTATCTACAGGACGCCAGGATGCCAGAAGAGATAAAATTAACCTTTTGGATTTTTGGTATTCAGCGCGTTCTACCGCGTGGCTACTTTCCCAAGCTGTTTATCTTTCATTCTGAGACTGGATCTCCCTAGGTTGCCGAGGCTGGTCTTGGACTTGCCATCCTCCTGCCTCAGCCTTGGGAGAGGCTGGGATTGCCGGTGTGCACCACAAACACACAAATGATTTTTAAAATAAGAAAACAAACTCCAATGAATACAGTGAAAAATAGCGTGTGGAAGAAAATCTGTAAAAGTTTAAAACAGAAGAAAACTGTATTCCAATCATACAATAAATATTTTTGCAATAATGCTGAGGGAAAAATGAGCAAATAGAACAAGATATCATCATAAAAATAATATTTGACCAAGGAGGGTTTATTCCAGGAGTATGAAAATACCAATAAATCCATCAGTGTAATTGTATAGTGCTTATGTTATAATATATATCACTATATTAAAGCGTATTAAAATACCTAAGTAAAATATAAATATAAGGAAAGTATGTAAAGTGATGAAGATTAATAAATAACAATTAGCAAATATTATAAATAATGAAATACTAATATTTTCTTCATTAAAATCAGGAAAAGACATGCTCATAATCATTATTATTAATAAATCAACATTATTATCATTTTTTTAAAAGAGAGACGTACAGTGGGAGAGAGAGAGAGAGAGAACCAATTTTTATTGAGTTTTTCACATGGCTTTTGTTGCTTTGACACTTAGTTGTGTACGTGGTGCTGGGGTTTGAACCCGAGTACTTAAGCATCCTGGGCAAGTGCCGTAACTGCCAACCCACCACTTCAGCCCCAAATCAACATTATTTTTGGTGTTCTAATAAAGGCAAGAGGACAATAAATTGCAATATTTTGTGTAAATATTGGAAAAGAGGAGGTGACAAGTATCGAGTTTTATTAATACAATTTTGTACCTAGAAAATCAAAGAAATTCATAATAAGATTAAAACTATTTAAATTTTGTTGGATATACATATAGACAAGAAAGGCACAGGAACCATATGAGGTAAGCTATATTATTTTATCAAATGATTTAAAGCAAGATCAGAAAATAATCAAAAGATATAGTATGGAAAGGACAACTTACCACAAAAAATAGTTTTCCTCAATCATATAAATAATTCATGGCGTGCTAATTAGAATCTAAAGCTTTTTGTAATTGTATCCAAAATTTTGAGATTCATGTGGAATACTATATGTCCAAGAAAAGGCATAAAACGAGGAGCAAAGAGTAGTGAAGCAGGACTTTCCCACTAGAAATTAAACCATTTGCTAATGCAAAACCAATAAGGTGTGGTATAGGATTGTTTTATTATTTTCTTTAAATAAAAAATTTTTTAATCTCTGGAAAAACCTAAAGAACTCAGAAATAGAGCTCAATTCATATAATAATAAAATATAATGCACTACATAGAAAAGGTAATAATTTATTAAAGAAAAGACAGTTAATGTTCTATAATAAGCAATGTCATGCTTTCCATCTCTGGAAGTAAAGTTAGATCTTCACATCGTATGTGAAAATTTGATTGATTAAAACCCCAATACAATAAAAATAAATTTAGATATACACATATCAAGAGTTCTGCATGTCTGGGAGAACACTTTAAGTAATGCGGGAACGCTGGACCATAACAATTTTAAACTTTCACTTGGTTTAAAAAACGCCCTAAACGAAATCAAGAGACCTGATTTTATAGTTAACATCTACGTATCAAAGAGTTCTTCAAATTGAAAATCAAATGGTGGCCAAACAGAAAAGTGATAGAAGGGTGGAGGAGGTGGCTCCCTGGTGGGGCACTTACCTGGCGAGGTGAAGCCCTGGGTTCTATCGCCAGCACTGCAGTGAAAAAAAGAGTAAGTAAAATATACAAATAAGCCGTTTACAGACAACATTCTGAAGTATCCATTTTTTTAAAAAAAAGAGAGGGACAGTGAGAGAGAGAGAGAGAGAGAGAGGGAGAGAATCAATTTTATTTAGTTTTTCATGTGTTCTTCGTTGCTCCGACACTTCATTGTGTACCTGGTGCTGGGGTTGGAACCTGCGTACCCACACATGCCAGGCAAGCACCTGGTGAGTCACCGCACCTGTCCCCCCAAAGTATTCTTCGCTCCTGAAAGCACTGTGCACCCAGGAGTCTGGTGTGGCGATTGGAGCCGGTTGAGCTCCCGCAGAGACATGCAGTCCGGTGGTGTGAGCAGCGGCGCAGTATTGCGCCTTCCTGTGCCTCAGCTCATCACCTTGCAAATGGGGGTACTCACAGAATCTGCCTCACCAGACTGTGGTTAGGGTGAATCGCTGGGATCCGTGAAGTATATCACCCAGAACCCAGGAACACAGTAAGCCCAGCGCGGAGCCAGCATTGTGCAGAAGTGTTTGCTAATGTTGTGAGTCATGGAAATGCAAATCAGAATACCAGTGCAATAGCAAACTTTAAGAGGATGATTCCACAGCTGGTCGGGATTCACAGCAGAGAATTCATTGCTAGCAGAAATGTGGAATGTCACAGTTGGTTTTTGGAGTGCGTTCTGGCGATGTCTCTTACGGTTTTAACTCTACACATCCTTGGACTCTTCAGTTCAGCTGCTGGAAGTCTGCACCACAGAAGTAAAGAAAGCCCCAGGGCAGTTACTGGGCATTAGAAGGGGGATGAGTAAATTGCGGTCTATTCCCCAGCTGGTAATGCAATGCCACCTTCAGATGGAATTTTGCCACTTGACTTGGAGGATTTCCAGAATACTTTTTTTTAAGTGATAAAAACAAACTTCAGAGAATGGTGGGAGGTGTTTTTGTAAAACAGGTATCGACAATCTCTGGAATACATGTATGTGTTTGCATAATGTTAAATGAATAAGAGAATGTAAGAAAGATTACAAACAGGATTGTGAATTGATTATATGCCTTTATTATATGTTCTGATATCGTACGACATACATTTAAAAATTCCAAATACGAACAAGGAAGAGGACTGAAATGATCTGAAATCCCACTGCTTTAGAGTCCGTCTTTCATACATCTCTTTATGCACATGTATAATTGTTTTTGGAGGAATGAATGCTATTTTTAAATTTTTATTTCTTAATTAAAAACAACAAATGGGGGCTGGAGCAGTGGCTCAGTGGTTGGAGCGCTTGCCTGGCATGTGTGAGGACCTAGGTTTGAACCCTAGTAGCACGTACACAACTACGTGTTGGAGAAACAAAGGCCAGGTGAAAAACGAATAAAGTTGATTCTCTCACTCACTCTCTCTCCATCTTTCACTCTCTCTTTTAAAAAAAAATGCATTTTTGGTACCAGGGATTGAACACGTGAGTGCTCAACAAACTGAGTCGCATCCCCAGCCCTTTCTACTTTTTATTTTGAGACAGGGTCTTGATAAGTTGCTTGGGGACTAAGTTGCTGAGGCTGGCTTTGAACTTGCGAACCTCCTGCTGGGATTACAGGCTTGTGCCACAACACCCAATGGAGGAAATGCTATTTTTAAAAATCATGTATTCATTTATGTAAAGAATATGCAGCCAGGCTAGTTTCATTTGGGGAAATCCCAACAGAATCTCACAGAGCGCTTTCTGTGTGCGCAGAGGTCTCGGCTCAAAGTCAGGAGTTGCTGAGAAGCGAGGGCTCTTGCCACTTAACTAGCTATGTGAAGTTGAGTGAGTCGTTTCAGGCCCTCGCATACATAAATGTTAGATAGATGATCTCTCAGCTTCCCCGGTCTGCTATAGAATTTGAGGTTCCTGTATTGTTACTCGTGGGAGTTCCAATGACGCGCTGAAATCTGACAACGGTGAGGTTTTCAAATGCCATGTTCATTATAGTCAACATCCTTGGGTAAGAGATTTGAACTCTTCAATGAGTTTCTTTGCTTGAGAAGTAAAGAAGTAATAGCTATAGTATCAATTGGAAATATGCCCAAAGCACAGAGCATACGTGGTTTCGTACACATATATGTACACATGTGTATTTATATAGATACATATAGCATACAAACATGCACAGAAATTTATATGCAGAGCACATACGTTTATATAATGTATAACATATAATATAATCCATAATGTACAATGCTTCTATTATATGCATAGCACATAAATATAAATATCATAGTGTACACAAATCTATATGAGTCTGTTAATACACACAGAACTTCTTCTAGTTTAATGTTAATTCATAAACAAACTAACATAATGGACGTATATAATTTCCAAAGCACTGCTTTGTCATCTTAAGGTAAAACAGTTTAAAAATAGGACAGCTGATAATGTGTACCTGCTGTCCCAGCTACATAGGATGCTGAGGCAGGAGGATTGCTGGAGCCCAGGAGTTCAGGGTCAGCCTGGGCAGCATAGCAAGGCTCCATGTATAAATAAATAAATACATAACATGGGGCATGGGACTCGCTGGCAGTGGGGAATAAGCAAGTGGGAAAACAGCAGAGTAACTCTGCAGCTCTTTCAGGGAGCTCTTTTCTGAGCACCATGTGTTCCCTCCACGGTTCAGTAATGGAACTTTTCTATTTTGGAGTTGCTTGTCTAAGTCCATCCAACCAGGTGCTACTGAATGAAGCATGTTGGGTTTAAAAGGAAGAGAGGCTGCATTTTCTCCCTATGCTAATGTTTCACTTTTTCCATAATATTCAAAGAATACAAAACTGGGAGTGGAATGTTCATGTACAGGACCTTTTAGAAATACAGCCCTGGGCTTCTGATTTCACACCATTAATGGAATACAGTGCAGGACAGCAAGGTTTCCAACTCCTGCTATCGTTTTGTATCTTCAGGACCACATCAGACCCTGGGAATGGCAACGTCATTTCTGAACAACTGGGACACTTCCTTTGAGGGATCCCAGTTCCTGCAAGTCTGAGAGTGTCCTTCGATGTTGTTAGTGACTTCGATTCTGAAATACTTCTACAGAAAAAGAATTACCAGAACATTTCCTTGCTCAAACTCCACACTGAACCTTCAGCAGCATTGTAGCATTAAAGACACGATTCCTTAAATTCTGAAACCACTGTATAGATGAAAGGTGTTTTTGAACTGGCTGAAAGGGAAATTCATGGCTTGGAATTCAAGGAGGAAAACACGCAAATGAGGTGGAAGAATTTGAAGGATTTTTTTTTCATGACATAATTTTTTATTATTTATTATGTGCAGAAGATGCAGAAGACAGGAAAGTGGTGTGTGGGCGGGGAGTGGTCTCTCTGGCTACCAGTGAAATAGAGTCATCCTGCCAAGGTCACAGCTGCTCCAGGTGAGTCAGGACCCTTCCCTTTCCTGGAGAGTTGTAATCTCAGGGCTATCTCACCGGCTTTGCTGTAGTAGAATCTGGCTTTCTCCAGTGGATTTCTTTTCTTTCTGTTTTTTGCACAGTTTTTTATTGGTGCATTATAGTTGTACATAATGAGTGGGTTTGTTGTTGCATATTTGTACAAGCACACACCTTAACTAAATAATTTGGCCAATATCCCTCCCAGCACTTCTGCTTCCCTTCCTCCCCTGCAGTGCGTTTCTTCTCTCTGTGAAATTCCCCTATTTGGTGCTGTGTCTTTAATCTAACCACCAGACTTTGGCATTGAATGAAAAGTCCTAAGTTCATTCAACCTAAGGGTTGCTGCATAGAAGAATAAACCACGAGTTTGTCTTTATTTTCCTTTCCTGGACCAAACATGAAGAAGGAAGAGGAGGTTTAAGTTCTAGATTTGTTGTTCATTTATAATAGGAACAGAATAGGGCTGTGCTGAGTTACTCAATTGCTGTTTTAGCCTACATTAATCATCTACTTTGACCTCACGGTGGTGTGATGGTGGAGGTATTATCAGTGTGTCCACTTCACAGATGAGAAGATCAATGGCTCTGAGCCTCTAAGTGATTTTACCCAGGTTTTCCAGTTAACCAGAGGAAGTGCTGGAAGAACACAGGTGTTCTGAAAATTCCTTGTTCCTGTTGTCGCCTATTAAAAGAAAACCTAAAACCACAGAACCCTTAAACTGAAAGAAATTTAGAGATCTTCTGGACCATCATTTGCCTAGACCTGCGGGATGTTAACACGTGTATCAACAAGTTTCAGAAGCCCATGTGGTGGTCACTCCTGAAATCCCAGCTACTCAGGAGCCGAGACTTGTCTCAAAAAACAAAAAAAAAATGAAGTTTGGAAATGAAAGGATGTTAAATGGATTTCTTGGCCACAAAATGTCCTAGAGCTTTTGTTATGCTAATAAATCTTGGACTCTTTTCTGAGCTTATTTGACTGTGGGCTTGCTTTAGCAGAGCATCCATCACACAGCCAAACCCGTGGCTCGGGGCCATTGAGACTCCTTTGCAGGCTGAGTGTGAGTCCCAGGGCTCTCGGTTATGGGTGCCACACCACGGTATTAGACAAAGCTTGGAGGCCTGGTGGTTTCCTTTAGCCCCGTGGGCCCCTCCTGGCTGATGCCACTTGTATGCTAAAAGTCACGGAGGTCATCAGCCATTCATTCTCCAGGTGTGACAGCCTCCAGCCCTGCAGAATTGCCTCCAGGTGCTTGGGGTCAGGTCTCCCAAGTGTTCCTGGGAGCTATAGGCCTTACAAAAACAGCCACCATACCTCTTGCAGAAACGGCCCTAGATTCCTCTGTGAGTTCGTGAGACAGTCCTCTAGAATCAAGCTCCAGGAACCGTGATTCCTGTCTCCTTGTGATCTCTGCCCTGGCACTGCTTCTTTCTGCTTAGATTCACATTTTGTCTGAAGTTATTATTTCCTTCTTCATTATAGTCTTTTTTTTTCCTCTTTGGAGTTGTGCTTTGCATATTCCTGGGTTTATATTTGTTTCTTTTTGCATGACTTTGAAATTTTGTTCTTAATGTCTTTATTTTACATTTGGTATTGATGTAAGCTATTTAAAAGTCTTTGGGGGGATTAACGGCAGAGTGTTTTTCTATCTTTCTCAAACACACGCGCGCGCGCACACACACACATCCCGGAAGGACAGGAAGAATATCAAACATCTATATTGGATAAACATCTATCAGCAGTTATGGGGTCTATCTTAAATAATCTTTCTTTAAGCAGTATATACATTTCCCTACATATTATAGTCTACTAATTTATAATTTTTCACAAATTAAAGATCAAGCAGTACCGTGATGCAATACCTGCCATTTCTCCAGTGCCACTTACCTGTGCCCAGAGGACAGAGTGACATGCATTTTCTCTGTTTCTCACAGCATTTAGGAAAGTGAGTAATATCACATCCATTTTAACACAAGGGAACACGGAAGCCCAGGGAAAGAGAGGGTCTTCTTTCGTGATAGGTTTGAGAGGGTCTTCTTTCGTGATGGGTTTGAGAGGTGAGTCCTGGGATTTCTAATTCTTTGGTCCCTTATCTTTTCAGGTCACTGTGTCACACTTGCGTGAAACTTCTCTGCCTGACAAGAGCTGTGGAGGCCTCCTTCCCCACATTAGCTGCTGTGGTGAGTTTTTAAATTTTTGTCTATTTTTTAAAGAGAGAAGGGCAGTGAGAGAGAGAGAAAGAGAGCAAATCAATTTTATTTGGTTTTTCATGTGGCTTTCGTTGCTCTGACACTTTGTTGTGCACGTGGTGCTGGGGTTTGAACCTGCGTCCTTGCACATGCCAGGCAAGTGCTGTAACCACCGAGCCACCGCTCCAGCCCCACTGCGAGGATTTTTAAATATGTCTATGATCTCTGATTTTCATTTTTCTAAGAAGAGCTTGATTCTTCACTTGAGTATGGTCTGAATTTAACAACTCACTTTGGGCAAATAAAATAGAGGAAATGGCGAAATGACTTCCAAGATAGGGCATCAAGGCAGCAGGGCTTTCTGTGGCTCTCCCTCCTGAATCACCTGCCATGGCTGCCACATCATACAGACTGCAGGTGGCCTGATAGAAAGGCCTGGCACTGAGGGCCTGAGGCCACCTGCGGATGACAGAGAGGAGCTGTCAACAGCCCTGTGAGCCGGCCACCGGGGCAGCAGCTTCTCCAGCTTTGGTTAGCTTGCAGATGGAGGCAGCCTGGCTGATATGTTGGCTGCAACTTCATGAGACACCTGAGCCAGGACCACCCTGCTAAGCTGCTCTTAAATCCCCACCCCATGGAAACGGTGACAGAATAAATGTTAACCTGTTTGGGAGTGGTTTGTTGTACAGCAACAGAAAACCAGTACGGATAACATAGCATTCAAGGCTTCACCCCAGGACCTTACGTAAGCCCTGGACAGTGCTTGAATTTCTCTTTCGCGGGATGCTGTGGCTCGGTCTGTAGCTACTCCTGTTTCCCTGTTTCTGCTGAAGTTAGTTTACATTTCTGCGGAGGAGATTATGAATCTAGCTCTTGAACATCGGCTGGTGAATGGTACTTCGTTTAGTAACAAAACCAAAAGATTTCACTGTATGTGATCCTGAAGAGCTGTACTTAGAGCGCTGGTTGGGAGTCCAGTTAAGAGCGTGAGGGACTTGCCAAAGCCCTCGATGTTCCAGACACATGACCCACCCGGGACCTGTCAATGTAATCCACTAATGGATCCCCCTCCTTGTGTCTGGAATGAAATTGTATCATAAAAAAATCAAAGTACCTGGGACATGTTACCTCTTACTCATCAGAGTCTTCATAATTACAGGACTTGCCTTCCGTGACTTCCAAAAATCGTCGTTGAAAATATGTCCTTGATTCACAGTTTGGCTAATATATATTTAATATCTGCTAGGTGCCAGTTGCTAATCTAGGGCTCTGGGGGCCAGCAATCAACACGACAGACCAAAGCCCTGCCTTCGTGAAGTTCATGGTCTGGTGAGGGAGACAGACAGGAAACATACGAGTAAGGGACATATTTTGGGGCGACATCAATGTGATGGAGAGAAATAAAGCAAAAGAGAGTGAGAGTGGCGCCGGGAGGGGGAATAAGGGTCAAAGGAGGCAGGATGGCTCCTCTAAGGGGACACTCAAATGGGGAGGCAAATGCTGCGAATCCCCATAGAACATTCCAGAAGATGGACAAGTCCCGCAGCAGGGTGTGTGTGTGTGGTTCATTTGAGGACAACACAAGGACACTTTAGGATTTCTACGTAAAGATTCATAAAACATTATTCTTGAGTTATAGAGTTTGGAAAAATTGTCTCGGCAGATCAATCTGTGTCCTTTTTGGTGAGAAGAAAATGAAAACACAGTGTCTGCCTTTTATTTTTATTTTTATTTTTATTTTTTTGAGAGAGGGACAGTGAGAGAGACAGAGAAAGAGAGAAACAACTTTATTGAGTTTTTCACATGGCCTAAGTTGCTCCAACACTCAGTTGTGTACGTGGTGCTGGGGTTTGAACCCGGGTCCTCGTGCTTGCCAGGCAAGCGCCGAAACCTCTGAGCCACCGCTCCAGCCCCCAGTGTCTGCCTTTTAGCCTGGGCATCTCCAGAAAATCGAGCCAAATTCTGTACGTGGCTCATCCGTTTTTATCAGGGGCTGGAGAGAAGCTGTCCACTCTGCTTCTTCCCAGAAACATGGTAGAGAATAAATTCTCATTTGTTCCACACCTGCTCTGACACACAGAGTCAGCCCAGGATGGGTGGAAGAGTTTTTTGTGGTCATTCAACAAATTTGCCATTTTAAATGAGGAAGTTGTAACAAGGGGCAAATTTCATCACCTTGTATCCTCTCCCCATTGGCTGGGGACCCGTACAAGAATGCCCTCTTTGTGTTCCCTCACATTTTAGAATGCAAGCAAATAGGAAAATCAAATAATTATAAAACATGTTGTAAAACAGACACAAGATGGTAGCCAAAAGAGGGCAGCGTGCCCTGGGAAGATCCTGATGGATCTCATGGTCCCCTGCGCAGGGCCCTGTCTGAGAAGGGTGGGGACCAACTAACCAGTCCTCCCCGCAACATCTTCCTGAAAGGGACCCAGCCCCAGAGCATTGTGGACTGAGCTCTGCAGCAAGAACTTTCCTGACAGAAAGAAAAAGTAGATTGAAAATATCTCAGCCCCGCATGTCCTATTTTTAATTGATTTGCACACAGACTCTTTCATCAAGGTATTAATATTTAATTGTCCTATCAGATCAGATCCTTCCCAGTCTGAAAGTTAAAAATGACTTGGGACAGAGAAGGAAATGAAGTGGAGGAGCTGGGTGAAGTGAGGAAAGGGAGGTGCTTGCTTGAAGGGGATGAAGATCTGAGGGCGAGGTGGGCAGCTGCTGGCACCAGGGGCCTGGGAGGAAGAACATCTCACTCTTTCTGTCCTTGTCCCTTCCTGACACACAGAGGGAAGTGCAACAGCATTTTTTCCAAAAGCCACTAAAGGAACTATTAATACCAAAACTTCAGGAGAGAATGAGGTGTTTCTTCAACGAGCCCCCAGGTAGCTGGTGTCTGCGCCTCTGGGTTTCTACGTGTGTGAGCAGCCCAGGCCAGCCCTGGTGAAACTGGATTTACAGTGTGTTTCCCCAAGAAACAGTGTCCTTCTTGGCTTCCCCAGTGTCACAGAGGCATAGAAAAATGACTGAGGAACAATTTTAGGTAAAGGCACTCTTAGAGACAAGGGATGGATGTCAAGTGATTCATCAAAGTGGCTATTAATAGGCAGGAGAGGAGAGGGATGGAGAACTGGATTTCATCCAAACTAAGCCTCACACTTTAATTATTACTCTATTTTTTTTTCATGTGGCCTTCGTTGCTCTGACACTTCATTGTGTATGTGGTGCTGGGGTTTGAACCCGCATCCTTGCGCATGCCAAGCAAGCCCCATAACTTCTGAGCCACCGCCCCAGCCCCTTATTCCTCCTGTATAAGAACAGAATCAAGAGGTAAAGATTTTCCCACCAGGTTTGAGTGGAGGACAGGAAGGGGGCCTGGGGAGCAGCCACACCCTCCTGTTCCTCTCCTGGGTCCTAAAAGAGAAGGCAACAAGCAGGCACCCCATCCAGAATCTTCCGCATCCTCGGGGACAGTCACTGCAGTCTTTTGTATTGCTGATTCCTTGGCTGAACGGGAGCCTAAGGACTCTGCATAGTTGCAGGAAATCACATGGAAGGGGTGCATCACTTTCACTGAGCGCGGAAGAAACGCTGAGGGTGGTATTCCATGTCCCCTTCGCCTCTGTGTCCACTGGGGAAGCAAGTCGCCTACGGGAGCCTTTGGAAAGGTGGTACATTTGGTTGTCATATGGTTGGGTTGGGATGGTCTAACTTTTAACAGGAAAAGACTGAGATGCTGGAGAGCTGGTAATGCTGGAATCGCCCCACCCCACGTGACTGGGGATTCTTGAATGGAGAATATGCTTGGAACGATCTGAGCCTGAAACCAACTCCTCTTTGCTCATGAATATAAAGTATTTGCTGCATGGTTTTAAATGCCCGAAGTTATCCCAGAATGCAATGATTGTGGTTATGAAGGAAAGACTGGATTTTGTGTTGTTTGGAACTTTACCAAGAGTTGTTCACCATTTGGGTGGCCACAACCATGCACACTGTACCAGTCCACACCTACAGCTGTCAGATTCTCGGATCTTCTATTTTTGCACACAGCCATTTGACTGCTTCAAGTTGGCTTCTGATGCCATTACCCCAGACCTTTCCACGACACTAGAGGTCATGGTTAAGGCTGGGTCACCACCTTGTCTGGGTGTCAGCCTGTGGGAGAGGGCAGGAAGGAGGGTGTGTGCGGCATGATTAAAGATAGACTTGGAAGTGGCTCACCTCACTGTCACTCACGTCCTGACTGGAGGGAAAATGTCATCTTTAGCTGAGCATCCATTGATTGCCTGGCCACTGCTCTCTGCTCTCTGCCAGACCAAATGCAGCACCTCGTGGACCACAAGGTGACACCTGATGCAAGGGATTACAGATCCTGCCCTGCCGGGTTGGATGATTTAGTTCCGAATAGAGTCACCGGGAGGATGACCCCAGGACAGATGTGCAGTGGGTGGAGGAGGGGCAGGCTCAGAGCAAACTCCGAGAAAGAGGAGAGCACAAAGCTTGAACACACACAAAGGAGTTTTCACTGAGGTCAGCTGTCCCCCTTCAGGGACCGCCCAGTCCCTTGCTGGTGCTCCAGCTCTACGCTCCCCAACCTGTGACGCACTTGCTCCGATCCTTCCTCTGGGCTGGCCCGTGCGCCTTCCTGTCCACAGTGCGGTTTGCTCACTGTTTCCCCAGGGTTTCCCAGAACAGTTTCTCAGGGCTGGTGCTTCACGGACGCAGAAAGAATCCCATGACCAATGGAAAACGAACGCCTGCTTCTGAGTCGGCACAAAGGCAGATCATGGTGCTCTGCTAGGAAGGTAACGGGGTTTTGGTGTCCAGAAGGCCAAAGTTTGCAGGAACAGGGCAGCTGGGTGGCCAGGCTGGTCCCCAGTGAGGAAGGAGAGATCCTGGGGAGGGACAGGCTCAGACAGGAAGAGACTCTGTTCTGGGTCATTGCAGATACTCCCAGAGTTCCCAGGAACACTGGTCACCAGGAGAAGCCCGGTGCAGGAGGCAGCCCGGGGCAGCAAACCCTCAACCTTCTCTGCACCATTGATTGGATTAACATAGAGATTCTGGAGAGGTTTCCTGGGTAGAGGAGCATTTATCATCAGCCTTGAAGCATGGGGAAAGGAACATTCTAGAAAAGTGTGTCAGCGTCATTAACTTAGAACACAGTGACAAGCCAATAAACATTGTTAAGAGTGAAAGGAAACGTGAAGAAGTGGCTGGCCGGCTGTGATTTACACCGGACTTCTTGGGAAAAATGAGTGTGTGTCGGGGTGCGGGGGGGACTCTCACGGTTCTGCTCCAGTTAGAAGGGTTTTGGTGGCTATGTCACCTTGGCCTCTCAGACCCATCCAAGAAAGTGGGGATCTCTGAGGAATAGCTTCCCATGGAGAGGGGAGCAGAGCTCAGGGAGATGTTGGGTCACCCTTACTGAGCCAGTGATTTGGGCAGCAGCAAGCAGGTGGTGCCCCTGTGGCCCAGGATCAACCCGGCCAAGGCCTTGCCAGTCACACCAGCCTGTGAACCTTCCTCAGCCCAGGGGTCTGCTGCCTGAATCTGCGGTGACAGCCTCACAGTTTTGAAAGACACTCAGGACTTCCATGGTATGCAGGTGAGGGAGCTCAGCATGGGCCGGGACAGAGCCCAGGCGTGAGAGGAGAGGCCACCTCCATTGTCCAGCCGAGTTTGATGGTGTTAGAGGCGCCCCCAGGGTGTTAAACACTGACATTACTGGGCTTGGTTTGAGGAAAGGGCTTGCTTTTCGAACAGTGTAGGTGCCAGGGGTCACAGTGCCAGGCCAAGGTGCTTGAGGGAGACCAGAGGAGAGGCTCAGGGTCACAATGAGAGCAAGTGGGCCTGAAGAGACTATTGATAAGGCTGGAGGTGGAGGGGAGAGAGAATAATGATACTGAAGGGGAACTAGGCTGGAAGTCAGAAGACTTAGATTTTTTTTTTTTTGTTACCAGAGATTGAACCCAGGGGTGCTTAACCACTGAGCCACATCCCCAGCCCTTTTTATTTTTTATTTCAAGACAGGGTCTCACTAAGTTGCTTAGGGCCTCGCTAAGTTGCCGAGGCTGACTTTGAACCTGCAATCCTCCTGTCCCAGCCTCCTGAACTGCTGGGATTACAGGGGTGCACCACTGCGCCAGGAGGGAACCGTAGTTGAAACTTAGAATTTTGATCTTTTCCTAGGCTAGTGATATGTGATACGGTCCACTCTCATGAAACGGGCCACAGCTCTGTCACCCACGTTATCACGAGGGGAAGCTGCCCCCACTCCCCAGTGTGCTATACTGCTCAGCTATGGTGTTCCACAGGTTAGATCTACTGACTGTGTTTTTGAGGTATGATTTTTTTTATATAATTTATGATGGATTTGATGGGATGTGACTCCATTGTAAGCAGAGAAGCATCTGTAGATAGACAGACACACAGTGAGCCACAGAAACATCTATAGAACAAACCGGTTCCTACATGTTGATTCTGTCGTTTGAGCTACTTTAAATGACCTTTCTGTCCCTTGCAAACGAAAATGTTGCAATTAATACAGTAGAAGCGTGAGAGTTCTGCAACTTTGTTCATCTAGAAGCAGAGAAATTGGTAGAAAAAAGGAAAGAAGTAAGAAAATCTAGGTGGTCTTCTGACACTTTGCTGTGCAACTTTAAATTCATTTAAATTCATTTTCAGATGAACGTCAGTCCACTTTCAAAAAGTTGCTATTCCCTGAAAGCACCATGCTTTCACCTGCGTCCCCAACTCCAGAACTAGGGATCAAGCCAAGGGTACCCTGAATTACATCCTCAGCCCAGTTTTCAAATTTTTATTTTGAGAGAGAAACTTGCTAAGGTACTGAGGCTGGACTCAAGCTTTTTTTTTTTTTTTTAACTTTTTTATTTATTTTTTTTAAGAGAGAGAGAATAGAGAAATAGAGAGAGAGAATCAATTGTATTTAGTTTTTCATCTGGCCTTTGTTTCTCTGGCACTTAGTTGTGTATGTGGTGCTGGGTTTGAACCTAGGTACTCACACATGCCCAGCAAGCACTCCAACCACTGAGCCACAGCTCCAGCCCCTGACCTCTAACTTTTGATCCTCTTACCTCAGCCTCCTGAGTGACTAGGGTTACAGACATGTGCCACCACACCTGGCTTTTTACCTGCCTTTGGAAATGTCATTCCATCTGTCCTTGGGTTCTCCTGCACTTTTCCTTTTATCTCTCTTGTCTGGTTAACTCCAGTTCTTTCTTCAGAAAGCTCTGTCCTCACAGTCCCTCACCCACTCATTCTTCAAGAGTTTATTGAGCCCAGTGCTGAGCTAGGAGCTGGAGGTGGCAAGGTGTGAGGATGAGGTTAATGTGAATGTGAGGATGGGGTTAATGTGAGAACCGGACAAACTCCATCTCGTCCAGAGCACTCACACGGAGAGCAGCATGACCTAAAACTGCCTCTATTGGGAGACACTACAAGGCTATAACAACAACTTAAGAATGTAACCCACAGCCAGAGCCGAAAGAAAACCTTGACACACAACTACCTATAGGGTCCAAATGTCCTTGTAAAAACACAAAAACCCCTAGGCCCATAGCCAACAGCAGCAAAGGTCACAGTCTCCCACTTGCCTTCACCCAATCCTGTAACGCCAAGTCTTGTAACCCCTGCTTGCAGAATTTTCCTTTATAAACCCTGACTCTGAGTCTTGGGGCCGCTCTCCTCCACCCGCTGCGCTGGCGTGCTGGACGGGGGACCGAGCTCGAGCTTGCACTCAATAACCCCCTGTGTGATTGCAGCGGACGCTGGGCTCTGTGGTGGTTTGTTTGGGGGTCTCATGGATCAGGCATAACAAAGGAACGTGGCATCCATCCATTCATTCAGCAGATATTTCTTGAGCGCCTGCTATGTGCCAACTGCAGCCGAGGTGGAGGGGACCCACTGGTGAGTGAGCATGACCGGGTCCCTGGCCTTGTAGAGCTTATTCCCTTGAGAGATGAAGTATTCATGGAGAAGTGGACGGGTCCTCTTGCAGCCTACCTCGCTTCCCCGCGGTTGCTGTTTCTTCCCTGTTTCCCGCGGGACCCTGAGCGCCCATCTCCGCATGTGCCACAGGCCCAGGGACATGCTGCAGCCTGGTTGCAGGACGTTGCCCTGTGGTCCAGGCAGGGGGCTTCCTGTGGGAGGAGGAACCCCACTTCCCCAAGGCCTGGTGGACTTCACGCCAGCCGGGGGTGGAAGGAGGAATTTAATGAGCTTCCCAGGAAGACAACAGAGAAGATCCAAAGCCGTGGCCATCTGGACGTGGTTTTTATGGGATTTATGGGAGAGCAAGTCTGCACCTGAGAACAGCTGGCTGAACTCCTAAGAGAAGCCGAGTTTGTTTAATTTGCATCGAAAGCTGTTTGGTGGGATTCATGGGCAAGGCTGCCGTGGGCTCCTCCAGCTTGGGGCTGGCGAGGTGAGGGGACCAGGCACCAGTACCCAGGGCAGGATGGGTGAAGGAGACCCTGAGGGGTGAGTCTCTGGGAGCTGAAATGGGGCCTGGGAGACACATGTGCCCGTGGAATCAGAGCTGAAGAAATTGTACAGCTCACAAGCCCCCAATTCAGATGAAAAAACTGAGGCCAGAAAGGGTAGGTGGCCTAAGGGGAGAGAGAGAGAGGTGGCAGCATGGTCAGGAGAGAGCCCCACGATCTCCTGACTCAGCAGAGACCCGAAACCTCATGGGTGGGACACAGGAACCCCAACTGCTACCCTACCACAAGCTCAATGTCTGGTCCTCCTTCATTTTTCTCTCCCTCCCTCCCAGGATGAACTGCATGTCCATGTGTCCTCGGGTCTGGGATTGGAGCACTGGGCTCAGTCCAAAACACATTTCCCCCAAATCTGCCACTTGCTGAGCCCCCAGGATTCAGTGACGAGTAGGACATCAGTGTCTGCCCTCCAGGAGATGAGTGGAGTACACAGAACTTCTCCACTTATGAACTGCAAGCTTCCAACTCCAGGTTGCTCTCTTCACCTGGGTTTGGTGATCAAATGGAAAAAAGTTAAAATCTGACTTTAAAAAAAAAAAAAGAAAACTGAGCAGAATAATAAAACCCCTAACTTTCTTGTTCTAGTGGGCCAGAAATCAGCAAAATACAAGATCTGCTATAGAGAAAAAATGTGAGGAGTTTACTTTTGGAGTTTTGGTAGGTGTTCAGTGAGCGCGTGTGGTGTGAACGAATGTACAGCCAAATCCTCTTGGCAGAGGCCCCGTAAACCCTGCCTGCTTGAGAGCAAGAGCCAGGAGCCATCCCCGGGCACACTGGTGCCCATCTTTGGGCTGGCACTCACAGAAGCTCAGGGCATGATTGCTGGTTAAGGAATCAGTTATTATGACCACATTCACTGTTGACAAAGATGGATGATGTTACTGTGTCCTGGAACATAGCTGGATGTTTCGAGTTGGTCTGACCTGCACCCTGAACTCGCATCACTCTAGTTATTCAAATCAATTCATCATTCACTGAGCAAAAGCAGTGCGGGTTCTTCCAGAATGAGGAGGAGCCAGCTGCGATTGCCCAAGAATTGCTACCTAGATGGTGGAAATTGCAGGGCACAGCGTGGAGGGGGGCAGGGGCAGGAGCTTTGGGTGTCAGACTGGATTTCACTCTGGGTGGTGCACTGGCCACTGGAGTCTGGGCAAGTAATGCTCTCAGGGCCTTGGGCAGACCTCCTCGCCTATTGTGTCTCAGATTGTCAGGAGCCGGTGTTGGTCTGTAGGGTTGCCATTACCAAACACTGCAGAGTTCTCTCCCATTCTATAGGTTGTCTCTTGATAATTTTGACCAGTTCCTTTGCTGTGCAAAAGCTTTTTAGCTTAATGGCATCCCACACATTGAGTTTTGACTTTCATTCTTTCCCTTTAGGAGTCTTGTTGAGAAAGTCTTTGCCTACTCTCAAATGCTGAAGTGTTGGTCCTAACTTTTCTTCTAGCAGTTGTGTGGTTGCTGATTTAATTCCTAGATCATTGATCCATTTATATTTGATTTTTGTGCAAGGTGAGAGATAAGGATCTAATTTCGACTTTCTGCAAGTGGCTGTCCAGTTCATCCAGTACCATTTGTTGAATAGGCTGTCATTCCTCCATGTTATATTTTGACACCCTTTGTCAAAGATCAGATGTTTAAAGATTTGTGGGTTTGTTTCAGAGTTTTCTGTTCTATTCCACTGGTCTTCCTTCCTATTTTGATACTAGTACCATGCTGTCTTTGTTACTACATCTCTATAGTATAGTTTTAGGTCTGATATTGTGAATCCACCTGTTTGGTCTTTCTTGCTTAGTAATGTTTTGGCTATTTTGCTGTTCTAAATGAATTTGGGAATTGCTTTTTCTATATCTGTAAAGAATGTCTGGTATTTTGATGGGATTGCTTTGAATCTATATAGTGCTTTTGGCAGATTGGCCATTTTAATTATATCAATTCTGCCTAACCAGGAGCATGGGACATCGTCCTATCTTCTCATGTCTTGGATTTTTATCTTCAATGTCTGATAATTTTCATTGTAGAGGTCTGTGACTTTCCTTGTTAGATTAATTCCCAAGTATCTTATTCTTTTTGAAGACATTGTGAATGGGACTGATTTCTTGATTTCTTCTTCTGCCCTATTATTGTTAGTGTATAGGAAAGCTATTGATTTATGGGTGTTGATCTTGTAGCCTGCCACTTTGCTAAATCTGTTTATAAGCTCAAGCAGTTTTTTGGATCTTCCAGACATAGGATCATGTTATCAGCAAACAGGGATAGTTGACTTCCTCTCTTCCTATTCTTATCCCTTTGATTCCCTTCTCTTGTCTGATTGCTCTGGCTAGGGTCTCAAGAACTACATTGAATAAAAATGGTGAGAGCAGACAGCCTTGTCTTGTTCCTGAGCTTAGTGGAAATGCTGTCAGTTTTTCTCCATTTAGTGTTATACTAGCGATGGGTTTGTCATATATGGCCTTTACAAAGTTAAGATAAGATCTTTTGATCTCTATCTTCTCTAGAGTTTTGAGCATAAATGGTTGCTGAATTTTATCAAAGGCTTTTTCTGCATCAATTGAGATGATCATATGGATTTTGTCTTTAATTTTGTTTAAGTGATGAATTACATTTATTGATTTGTGTATATTGAACCAGCCTTGCATACCTAGAATGAAGCCCACTTGATTGTGGTGAATAATCTTTTTTTTTTTAAGAGAGAGAGAGAGAGAATCAATTTTATTTCATTTTTCATGTGGCTTTTGTTGCCACAACACTTCGTTTGTATGTGGTGCTGGGATTTGAACTCAAGTCCTTGCCCATGCAAAGCAAGCTCTGTAACTGCTGAGCCACCACTCCAGCCCCATGAATTATCTTCTTGATGTGTTTTTGAATACAGTTTGCTAGAACCTTATTAAGGATTTTTGTGTCAATGTTCAAGAGCGATATTAGTCTGTAGTTTTCTTTTTTGATGTGTCTTTGTTGGATTTCAGTATCAGAGTTATAGATGACTCATGAAAAGTGTTTGGGAGAGTTCCTTCCTTTTCAATTTCTTGAAATAGCTTAATAAGGAGAGGTGTTAGCTCCTCCTCATAGGTGTGGTAAAACTCAGCAGGGAAACCATCAGGTCCTGGGCTTTTCTTCTTTGGTAGGCTTTTAATTACTGTACGGATTTCAG
This sequence comes from Aplodontia rufa, assembly GCA_004027875.1. Lineage (NCBI taxonomy): Eukaryota > Metazoa > Chordata > Mammalia > Rodentia > Aplodontiidae > Aplodontia > Aplodontia rufa. The sequence goes on from PVKS010001025.1 coordinate 126,292, forward strand.
TGCCTATTATTGGGCTGTTTAGGATTTCAATATTATCCTGAATCAATTTAGGAATGTTATATGTCTAGAAATTTGTCCATGTCTTACAGATTTTCTAATTTAGAGGAGTATAGTTTTTCAAAATATGTTCTTATAATTTGTTAGATTTTCATGGGGTCAGTGGTGATTGCTCTCTTTTCATTGGTGATTTTGTTGGTTTGCTTCATTTCCTTACTTCTTTTAGTGAGATTGGCTAAGGGTCTATCAATTTTATTTATTTTTTCAAAGTACAAGCTCTTTGTTTCATCGATTCTTTTATTGTTTTTTTGTTGTTGTTGTTGTTCTCAATTTCATTGATTTCAGCTTTGATCTTAATTGTCTTTTGTTGGCTTTAGGGTTAGATTGTTCTTCCTTTTGTAGGGCTTTGAGTGGAGCATAAGCTTATTTGTTTGGGATCTGGACATTCAGTGCTATAAATTTTCCCTTTAAGAATGCTTTCATGCTGTCCTAGAGGTTTTGATATGTTGTGTCTTCATTCTCATTCTCTTCCAAGAATTTCATGATTTCTACTCACATGTCTACTTGGATCCACTGTTCATTTAATAGGTTATTATTAAATCTCCATGTATATGTGTTTTCTGTTTTGATTTTTGCTGTTAATTGCTCAGGTCATGGCATTATGGTCTGATAGGATACATGAAATAATATCTACTTTTTTATATTTGCTGATATTTCCTTTGTGAACTAGAATATGATGTTTTGGAGAAGGATTCATGTGCTGCAGAAAAGAAGGTATATTCAGCTGATTTGGGGTGGAATATTCTATAGATGCATGTTAAGTCATTTTGATTTGTGGAGTTGATTAGGTTGGAGATTTCTTATTTTTTTTTTTTTTTTTTTTTTTTTTTTTTTTTTTTTTTTTTTTTTTTTTTTTTTTTTTTTTTTTTTTTTTTTTTTGCTTTCATAATCTGTCTGTTAGTGACAGCAGAGTAAAGTCCTCCAGTATTATTGTGTTGAGGACCACAAGTGGTTTTATGTCATGGAGTAATTTATTCACGTAGTTGAGAGAATTGTTATTTGGAGAGTATATATTGACTATGGTTATATCTTTCTGTTGTATTATTCCCTTTCCTAATATGTAGTGGCCTTCTTTTTCTCTTCTGATTAGTTTATGTTTGAAATCTACTTTGTTGGATATAAGTATTTCGACACCAGTTTGCTTTCTTGGGCTGTATGCATAGTGGATTTTTTCCCCCAACCTTTCACCCTCAATCTATGGATGTCATTACCTAAGGTGGGTCTCTTGTAAGCAGCATATTATTGGATTGTGTTTTTTGATCCAATCTGCTGCTTTGTGTCTTTTGAGTGGTGCATTGAGACCATTCACATTCAGTATTAGAATAGAAGTGTAGTTGTGTTTCACAGTCATTGCCTTTTATTAGTAAGTTCTGTGCCGTCTGTGTTGGCTATTGATACCAGATACTTTTACTGAATTTCCTCTGTTTGTGGGTTTTGAGTAGTGTTTGCTTGTTTTTCTATCTGGAATTTATTTTTGAGGATTCTTTGTAAAGCTGGTTTTCTGTTCACAAATGCTGCAAATTTGAACTTATCATGAAAAGTTCTTATTCCCCGCCCCCCCCCCCCAAATTCGAAGCTGAGTTTTGCTGAGTATAGTATTCTTGGCTTCATGTTGAGATCATTCAGACATTGAAAGATCTCCTTCCATGATCTTCTGGCTTCCAGAGTGTGAGCTGAAAAGTCAGGTGTGATTCTGATTGATTTGCCTCTAAATGTGATTTGGGATTTCTCCCTTTCAGCTTTTAATATTCTTTCCTTGATTTCCCTGTTGTACATTTTGAATATGATGTGTCTTAGTGAGTTTCTCATTTGATTAGGCCTATTGGGTATCTTGTAAGCTTCCTGGATTAGCATATCTGACTCTATTTTTATATGGGAAAATTTTTCTTTATTTGTTTGAGAATGTTCCTTATACCATTCATTTGCATTTTGATTTCTTCCTGTATCCCAATTACTGTTATGTTTTTTTCTTCTAATTTCATCCCAGACATTTAAAAAATTCTGTTTGTGCTCTGTGAGTTGTTTTTCTTTTTTGTCATCCATGTGCTCACGCTTACTTATCCTGTCCTCGTTGTTAGAAGTTCTTTCTTCATACTTACCTGGCAGGGGAGACACCATGATCAGGAAGGTGGTTTTCCCAGGGCGAGGCTCATCCATTGCACTGCGGCTGTGCTGACCCCTGCAATTTCCCCAAATGTGGGAAACTCGACTGCGTAATTTCTGGTAGTGGGGGACTGCGTGCGCGCTCTCCCCTGTAAAAAAAAAAAAAAAAAAAGAAGTTCTTTCTTCAATAGCTGAGATTCTATTTTCTACAGAAGTTAGTCTATTATTAAATTCTTCCATGGTTCCTCTCATGTCATTGACTGCAAATTTTAGCTCTGTTACTTCCTTTTTGAGTATGTCTATTTCTTTGATAATAGAGTTTCTCAATTCTTTGAGTTTTCTCACTTAGATGCTTTAATAAATCTTCTTTTAGTTCATTGCTCCTTTTAATTATCAGATCATTGATAATTTGTTCTAGATTTTCATCCCACTCCCTGACTGTGGGCTTCTTGCTAGGGGAGTTGTGGATTTGAGGTGACCCTCTTCCAGTTTGATTCTTCATCTTTGGAAAGCTTCTTCTGGATCTTGGAGGTGGGAATCCCTCGTAGCAACGGAGCTGTCCTGGAGTTTTTTCATCTGGTCACGGAGCCAAAAGAGAAGCAGTCTTCCTGAAGTTTGCCATCTTGGAAATCCCCCCAAAATGTTTTTTGCTAGTTTAGATCCTTTGCATTTCTATATAAATTTCAGAATCAGTTTGAAAACTTTCTCACAAAAGCCTATCAGATTTTAATTGGAGTTTATCTGTTAAGAGAACTGATAAGTTAGTTGAACACCATTCCTAATGGTGGATAATCTTTGAAACAAGCTTTTGCTATTTCCGTAAACCTGGCAGATTTTAATTGAGTGTTTAGGAGCTCACGACTCTCATTCTTTTCTGATCCAGGGTTCCATGCAATGAAGCATCCTTCTCTGGCGATGGGCACGCTGCAGAGGGTCTCCCGAACTCCAAGGGCTGCCATTTTACCCTAGAGGGAAGCTGGCCTCCTCTCTCTGGTGAACTTTGCCATGGCGAGGTTACACCAGGAGAAGCTATCTGTGGCCTTCTCAGCCAGCCACACTTCATTGAGCAAACTTTACCTGGTTTAGGAAAAGTGGTGTCATTCAAAAAGGTCCCAGGAACCCCACACACCCCAGAATGGGTGTATTCTGGGAAGAGGTTGAGAAGAGGCAGGGGAAAAGCCAGGACAAAGGGACAATATTCTGGAAGCTTTGCCATCACTAGTGCCTGGCCTTGCAGATGGACTAACTGGGCAGGGTCATGACTGCCCCAGGGCCAGGACTCCTTGGCAGCCCTCAGACGCAGCCTTAGCAGCAGAATTGTCGCCTGCTTTGCACTGTGGATTGTCAGCAGGTTCTAAATAGACCATTCATTCTTTCCGCTTAGCACAGAAGGGTCTCACAACTCCAAATACCACCACGGGCATAAATGTTCCAAGTCAAAGCATTCCTCAAACCACAGCCCTAGAGTGAGAGGAAGGGCTGGCAAGGGCTTTGGAGGGAAAATAGCCACCCACCAGCCTGGCCACCCACACACAGGAGGCCAGGCGTCTTGCTCACAGAGGCTGGGGTCTGAGGAGTTTGATCAAGGATGATCTGATAAACCAGCCTCCCAGTCAGTGCCTGCTGCCACCTCTCCCACGGCCCAGAGAATAAATATGGCCACGGGGCGTGGGGAGTGCTGATGGGCTACCAGTCCCCATGCACTCGGTGGCTGCCTGTCTCAGTGTGAACTGGGCACTCAGTGATGTTCTGGGCTGCGGTGGCTCTGTGGTAACGGTCTGCCAGTCTTCACTGTGCCTTGGCTCAGCAAGGCTTGCAGCAAATGTGAACGCTTAACACGTGCCTGGCAAATGGAGTTCCCCAGACAGGAGGCCCCAGTGGGCCAGAGAGCTATGTGAGGGGCCCTGAGGACGCTGCAGTGCCCTTGCAAGCACCCACTGTCACCAGGTCATCTGGCTGTCGAGCAGAAAAGCTGGAGAAGAGAGCAGCAAGCCTGGGAAGGCGGTGAGGGAGACGGAAAGCAGGGAAAGAAGGAGAGCGAGGATACTGCCAGGGAAGGGCTCATGGCAGTCTCTAGCCATCAGTGGGCAGGGACCTGCTGGATTCACTCAAGCGCCTCAAAACAGCCTGTATCTACCAGGGAGGGCTCGTTGGTGGGATTCAGGGGAAGAATTTAGGACTATTGCTTCCACAGACAGAAGGGAAGGAAGGGGCATAATAGAAGGAAGGTGAAGAAGGGCTCCATGGTGGCCCCAGCAAAGAGAGTAGCCAAAGTGCATGAGCAGCTGCTACGGTTCCGATACCTGGTGTTCCCCAAAAGCTCGCGTATGAAGCGATGCAAAAAGGCTTAGAGGAGAAATGATTGGGTTATGAGAGCCTTAAGCCAATCAGTGAGTTAATACTCTGATAGGGATTAACCCAGGGGGAGCTGAAGGTGGGTGGGCTGTGGCTGGGGGAGGTGGTTTGGGGGCTTGGCTTTGGGGTGCATGTTTTGAATCTGGTGAGTGGAGTCTGCCTTTCTGCTCCCTGGAGTGATACCTTGAGCTGCTTTCTGCAGTCATCCCCCTTGGCCATGATGTTCAGCCTCACCTCGAGTCCCAAGGAATGGACCTGGCCTTCTATGGACTGAGACCTCTGAAGCCATCAGCCTCCAGATGATCTTTCCTCCTTAAAATTGTACTTGTCAGGTCTTTATTCACAGCAGTGATAAAGCTGGCTAAATCACCATGCATGGTGACAGAAGGTGCACACCTGAGTGGCACTGGCATTGAATGGTGACAAGCCAGGTGACATCCATCGTAGGTTGGACTCAAATTGGTATTGTGACTCCTCCACTTACTCTGTGCCACCTTGGGCAAGTTGATCTCTCTGAGACCCAGTTTCTTCAACTGTAAAATAAAGGAGCAGCACCCATTTATAGTGGTTACAGGGATTACATGGGACAACAGTTGGTCACTGCTTAATAAGCACAGTGTCATGAGGATGGATCAGTTGGGGTCCAGGTGGCAGATCTGATGCCACACTTCTCCTGTGCCATGTGTACTCGGCCAGCATTGGGCAGAGTCTGCTAAGAAACTTGTCTCCCTTGGAGCTTGAGATGGGGGCTCTGGGTTCATTGTGACCAAGTCCCAACATGTGAAGAGGCTTAGGCTTGCCCTGGGTCTTTCTCCTTATCTGCCTGACTCTACTTATATTTTGGAGGCTTCTCAAGGTTTCCCCTTCCCATTGTGCATGGGGAAGGGAGAATGGAGAATGGAAAGATTTTTTTAAGAATCTTTTTATATTTTTTTAAATTTAATTGTTTCTTTTTAAGTTGTACACAACGTAAGAATATACAGTGGCTTAATTATAAGAGTGTGGAGTTTAACTTATTCTTTCTTTTTATTGCTTCAGATCTTTTATTTATTTAGTTTTAGAATGGAGAGATTTTGAGGCCACCTCTGTAGTCCCCAGCAGAACCCTGAAGGATCCTGTGTCACCAGAATCACACTGTGTCAGTAGAGACACAAATGCCAGATAATCTCAAGGATAAAGGAGGTGTTAGGGTGACTTGATTTAAAGCTCCCCCTTTTCCTTTTTGGGGCAAAGCTTGGGAGCAGAAGGTGAGACACAGGCAACTGGAGCTTTCATTCAACAAGACGGAGCATGGGGAGGGGCTTCTCCTTCCTGCGACCCCTCCTCACATGCAGTCACATGCGGTTCAAGCTGCAGTCTGATCGTAGGAGACTCGCATCCCCGTGGGTACTGGAAATGTGCTGAAGTCTTCTGCTGTCCCTTGCAGCATCCTCCCCCTCTCGCCAGGGCCCCCAGGAGGAGGAGGGCGGCAGATGAGTCTTTACAACTGCTTTTTATTGGGTCTTCTCTGTGCTGGTTGTATGTCAAGGCTGTCAGTCCCAGACAGGACAGCAAGCCGAGAGAACCCAGCTTCATGTTCTGGACAAGCACTGAGCATACGGATGATGGCACCCTGGGAACAACTGGGGTGAGTGCCTGAGATTCCAGCCAGGAGCCTGGCCACTCTGCATGGGGACTCACATATGTCTTGCATCACATTCCAGCTGGCAATTCCCAAACTCACCAGGGGATTCAACCTCCACCCTGGTTATAAGAACAATCCCCCTCCCCCTCCCCAAGGCACTGAGTGCGTGGATCCTGCTCTTCTGGGCTTTCAGCTGAGGGGACCCTGCAGAGAGGACCAGCAGCTACTGCCCTCAGTCCCTTGAGACCAGCGATCCCTCCTCCACATGAAGGTTTTCCTACAATTTTGTGGTCCCTTCATTGGCATCTTGGGAAGGGCTCCTTCCCTGGATGCTAAGATGTGGCTCCCAAGCTAGGGGTGTTGGGTGGTGAGGGGTACAGCTGTTCCAGTTAGGGCAGGAGCAGGCTTAGGCTGAGGTCAGCCTTGAGGGGTAAATTCCTGCCCAGGATAGCAGTTGACAGTGGAGGTGGCAGGTTTCCCATCACCAGATCTTCAAGAAATCCTCCTGCAAAAGCGCGTCTGGAAACCAGACAAACCCCCGAAGGCCACCTAGCCTGAGCCATTGTCTTGTGGGGCTAGAATCATGCTCCTTCCTGTGCCACCGAGAGTCCCTGTGCAGGGCCTGCTCATCCTTGCATGCTTTCCAGGAATGATTCTCTCTGGGAAGAGCTGTTTCCTCATCGGGCTCTCAGCCCCAAGGAACATGTGCTTACCCAGTTGCACCCTGCTCCTCCCCACCACCTCAGTGCCCATCTCAGTGGCATGCGAGCGGGACAAGTGGTCCTCAAGCCCCCCAGGCCTACTTGAAAATGCCAACGCACATCTTCACCCCCAGGGCTTCTGACTGAACTGACCTGTCCACATGGTGCTGGGAAGAGCTCCCCAGGTGATGCCAATGTGCGGCCCAGCAGACCAGTCCTGGGTGAACCAACGAGGTGACCTTTATTTATAAGTGTGCATGGTGAGGCAGACTCTTAACTCCTACCCATCGCTGTTATTTATCCATTGCTGGTATCACTGGAGCCCTAAAACTCTGGGGGAAGCACATTCTGGAAGGAGAGCGACTGGCAGGCATTTCTCCTCAGCTCTGCTGGGAGCTGCACTGAATAACTACGTCTTATAAAATTCCTGCCTCCCTGACTGGGTGCTCTCCCTTGTCCTCCAGGTCACTCTGCACCTGCCAAACCTCTTCCTCAATGTCTTCTCGACTGCAGACCATGGTTCCCACATTTGGTGCCTGTTAGTCACCACTCCAGAAGCTGCAGGCCACGCATTTTGAGGGTTAAATGTGGCATGTAGCATGTATCTGTCATCTCTCTATGTATTATCTCTATCTGTCATCTATATCTATCATCTATCTATCCATCATCAAGTTTTCTATCATCTTTTATTATTTGTTTTTATAGAGAGAGGGACAGTGAAAGAGAATCAATTTTATTTAGTTTTTCATTGCTCTGAGACTTCGTGTTGTACGTGGGTGCTGGGGTTTGAACTCGAGTCCCCCCACATGCCAGGCAAGCGCCTTAATTGCTGAGCCATGGCTCCAGCCCTATCATCTTTATTTTTAAGCACTCAGGTGATTCTTCCAGTGCATTTGCAGGTGGGACCCACTGGTCAGCATCTCAGCTGATGGGTCCATGTTGGTCAAGATTCTGGGGGCTTGCTTGACCCTGAGGGACTCAGACCTTCTGGAAAGTGGTCATGGGCAAGTCAGAGGGTGGGATGTATTAGGGTTCCAGGGGCCACACAGCCTGCAGGAGATGCATATGGAAGAGGTAATTTATGCCAAATTGGAACACACCCAAGAAGACTGGATAGTCTCATTCCTGGCAAAATCCTAAAGCCTTGGGTGAAGTCCAGTTCCATGTCCAGCTTTCTGAAGCCGTAGGAATTCAGAGGAGGGCACAGCATGGGATTTCAGGGATTTGTCATCTACTTGGGAAAACTAAAGAAACAGATATAGAGATAGAAGATAAAACACAGATTTGAGAAACTACCAGAGCTCCAAGAGGAGCCGTGTCAGTTCTCTGCCATCCCTTCAACAGTGTCAAGGGTGTCACTGCCTAAATCTAAACCAGCTACAATTAGTCCCTGACATGAAGTTGCCCTAGGTCAGTCCTTGTTCCTTTGGAAAAGGATAAAATATTACAAGCACACAGAAGATTTGAACAATGTTGTCCAAATATACAAACATACCATTTCCCCATATGTGCTTCAGCTAACATTTTAAAAGCTTAGAACACCATTAATCCTCACCCACACCATTTCCCTCCTGCTCTTCTTGCTCCCTGGAAGTGGATGTCTATCTTTCTCTGAATGTTTTTACATTTTTACCAGCCATGTAGATATCCATACACAGTCTGTGATGTGGATTTGCAAGCTTTCAGCTTAAACTAAGTGGTGCCATTCTGTCTCCTTCTTGTGTTTTTGAGATTTATTCATGTTGATATAAAACCAACTGCATTGCTGTTCACTCATTTATCTCTTTTTGAAAAAGTGGTACCTGTTTTTATTGTGGTTGTGGGGCCACTCTGCAGAGCCTGGGGGAAGCGGAGGTAGGTGCTGAGTCTATTTCCAGTTGGTTCCCAGAGGAAGGATGGGAGCTTGAGAGGCTGAGAGAAGAGGGTGGGCACGAGCAGCCAGAGCCCCTGGCTACGAATTAGTGGACTGGCCAGATGTTGGGTGAGATGACCCCAGGATTCCCTGGCATCTCTGAGCGAAATGTTGAAAATGATTACGTGGCCCTGACTTGTCCACCAGTCTGCATCTGGCAGCAGGCAGGCAGGTTGGAGGCTGTTCAGACTGCACCCACAGCCCTCATGCTTCATAGTGAACACTTTGCTCCCTTCCTTCCCTCAACAGGAATGGTTCCTGAGAGGGGCTGAAAGCGAGGCTTCTGCCAAGAGGAGGCTGCTTCCGGTCCTATCCCTAGCTGCCCTCAGATGCTGGGTGGGCTTAGCCATGAGAGCAGCCTCTGGAGGCCCCGGGAGACTTCTGTCCGCAGCAGATCACCTCCCTCAGCAGGACACCTTGGCTCCAAGTCAGTGTGAATGCTGGTTTCTTGCATTGGAGACCCAGATGTCCGCCACAATGCTCTCAGGGTCAAGCCCTGTCAGAGACTCCTACCCCACCTTCCTGCCCACGCCTGACCCCTCCTTTAGGGGATGTTCTTTGGCAATGAAGGACTGGCCAGTTGTGCCACATGGTAAGAGACGTCTTGCCAGGTGGTCCATTTTAACTGGCCTGGAAAGCAAGCTCAGTTCATAGTGAGAGAAATGGGAGTTCTGGTGAGGAGATGGCAGAACCAGCATAAGGACAGGGAGGTGGGGGAGCAGTGCAGGTTGGGGACCAGGCCAGGGGATGGTGTAGGGCTGTGTCGGAGAGGAGGAAGTTAATCAGTCATGGATGGGAGTTGAGGAAGTTGAAGTCTCTTCCTCCAGCAGATTGCTGCATCTGAGCTTCCAGGCAGGATGTGGTGGCTGGCAGCGTGCATGGCAAAGGTGAGGGTGGCCTACAGACCATTGAGGAGTAGATGCACCTGCTCCCCATTGCGAACCCACAGATCTGCCTGCTCCCAAAGCTGCTGATCCCCCTCCCTTGTCCGCACCCATGGGCTTCCTCCTCCTCCATCGCTCACAACTCACTCTCTGCCTCTTCTTCAAGAGAGCTTCCTGCGACAGGCCTAGGGCTTCAGTTCAGTGTCCACCAGCAACCAGGAAGGACCTTGCTAGCAAGAGCTCAGAAAGGAGCACCGTGGTGGTCCAGAGGTCTCCTGACCTGGCATGTCTCAGCCAGGGGTCCGGAGCGCAGCCTGTCTGAGCAGGGGGTGGGGGTGGTGTTGGGGGCTCTGAGAGCCTCTGTGGGGGTTTTTGGAAGAACAAGCTCAGACCCAGCTTGCTGTGGGCAGATGCTTGAGCGTTTGCCTTGTTTGACAGCTCGTAAGCTCGTAAAACTGAGCAGCACATTTGAACTTCCAGCTGGGTGGGGGAGAGAGCCTGGGAACAGTTAGCAACTCCTTCTTCCCTTCCACCACTCGCCTGCCCTCACCCTCTCCACAGGGAAGTCATCAAGAGAATCCTTTCCCACGGACGGGGGTGGAGGACTGAGGGCTGGCTGGGCACACAGAGCAGGCTGATGCTCAGGACAGAGCACAGGGGACAGCTTTGGGCTTCAGGCTCTGCTACGTGCAAAGATCGTGCATGTTTCTCTTTAGGGGACCTTAACTAGTCACACAGTGGGAGAACTCACTGCTTCCGGCTCCCAAACATGCCAACAGTCACAGGTTGAGGGTCGGGCAGGTGGGAGGCTATAAGATATGAGCCTCACTTTTCGTGTGTGACTTGGAGTGAGGAATTCCTAAATCCCCACATCCCTGACTTGCTACTCAGGAGACCCCAGAACCTGGCATACAATGATCAATTAGCAGAATGAGTAGCCTGAAGAAAAGGAGAGGCTTTGTGGAACAGATGGTTATTTATTAAGCACTTACTAAGTGGTCTCCTCAAATCAAAACTACGAGAAAAAAATATTGTTTTTGCTAGGCTCCGAAATGTTAAGCAATTTGTCCAAGTTCTCACAGCTAGGAGTGTGTGAGTGAGTGTGTGTTGTGGGGAGCACACAAAAGAAAAAGCTCAAAGCTTACTTTTGTACCACTCTGCATTCTGGCAACTTCATCAAGTCTGTGAATTTACGGATTTGCCAAAGCTGATAGGGCTGAGTGGGCTGTTCCCCAAAGCTGGAGATGAAAAGAGGCAGGGGGACGTTCCAAGTGGGTGCCTGATGCTATCACCCTGTAAAAGCAGAACACATAGGAACAGAAAGGAGAGGCTCTCATCTACAGGAAACAGGGAGGAGGTCCAAGGACACGGAGGAGGGCCAAGGACACGGGGCAGTGGGGCAGGGTGGGGTTTCTTACCAGACATTTCTAACCCCCACTTCCCCAGTCCAGACCCAGGAAAGAAGAAAGACAGAGGAAAGAACAACGCCAGACCAAGTGTTAAAAATTATTTAATAGAAAGTTCAATGTCAAAATGTAACAATAAACAAAAATACACATGTATAAATATGTATATATAATTAGACCTGTACACTTTCTCAGACCCTTTTCAAAATGGAACAGAACATCACATCTTGGTGGTCAAATCAAAAATAATGTTCAAGCCACACGGGTCCACAGGGGCCATGCAGAGTGGTTCAGCTGAAGCACTTTGAGGGTTCAAAGAATTCCAATCAGGAGAGAGCCTGGGATATGGCCAGCGTCCTTTTCTAGAGACTCAGAGAGGGAAGATGAATTATCCCGTGGCTCTGAGCAGGGTCCCTGCCCATTAGCACCGGTAGCTGCTACCGTCTAGGGACAGATCTCCAGTCTCAATTATTTGAAATTTATGTTCTTCACTCCCAGACTCAGAGCTCCTGGGAATCTTGCCTGGCCATTTTCTTGTTCTACACTGAGTGCCACACAGTGGTTTGGGATGGCACCCAAATTAGCGTGTGCTAATTTGTACTAAAGTAGTGATGTTCAAATGCTCTACCCCTGGGCTATGCCCCCTAGTAGTGATGTTCAAAGTGGGTGTGCACATACCAGCAGGTACCCAAGGTCACCCTCGGGAGTCCATGCAAAATGCTAGAACTTCTGTTTAGATGATGTTTTGTATCTCATTCATTTAAACTCTCTATGCTGGGTGCTTTCTGTAATATAAAGTTAGTGGGTATATACTTTAAGCAAATCAATAAACATATGGGAGGGTCATCTCACAAAGCTTCTGCTGACACCCAAGGGTGATCGAAACACACGGGGATCCACTGCTTTAGATGTCACGTGCAGGCAGAACAGCGAGAAGGCTGCCCTCCTGGACTGCCATGCTCACCTGCAGGTACTCAGAGAGCAATGTCCCAAAATACCTGCCCGACTTGATTGACAGCTCACGGTCCTAGATTTTCCTCAGTGTAAAAGACCTTGTTCCAAAATAAAACCCAAATACTCTCGGGAAGAGGAAATAAGCAGGAGGAATATAGTCCTTTTCTGGCAATAGGGTGACAGAGGTGTGTGGGAATGAATCAGGGCAGAAAATGGGGAGAGGGTGCCTTAATTTTAAAATGCTGTCAGTTTCTAGCACTAGGACTGCCACACGCTACGTTCTGATCTGCACGCCCAAGCCCAGGCCTATGTCATAGGAACTAGAGACAGAATCAGAAACCTTTCAGTGAGGAGCCAGAGGATGATTTGGAAGAAGAGTCAGTGTTTGAGTAAAAATCTTGCTGTGGGCCCAGAAGACGGTGTTGCTGTTAAGTATGTCAGGCTGCATCTAAGAGAAGGGCGGGTGTGGGCGTCTTGTAAAAGGGGTACCCCCTAGAGCAGGAAGATCCATCTGATCCCAAACAGAGGAGCTGAGCCACTCAGCTAAGAACACTGACTGCCTTCTGCCCCAAATTCCTCCATACCCTCAAGGGAACTGTCTCCTGTTGGAGACTTTTCTTGTATTTCTGGAAACCAAGCTGACTTTACAGCTCGTATTTTGATGCATATAATTCAGCTCCTTCTGCCTAAAAGTTCTCTCTCTCTTTCTCTCTCCCTCTCTCTCTCTCTTTCCAGGAGAAGAACCAAAGGCAAAGAAAGAAAGCCCCAATTATCTGAACTCTGAATGGGCTCTCTGGAGACCCAAGGCACTGCAAATTGTTTTCAAGAGGGAGTCTGCTTGTCTGAGCCTTTCCTGACTGATGGTCCCCAAAAGGTCCTCAGCAACTGTCCAGGTTTGTGGGTACTTTCCATTTGCCTATGGTTCATCTGTGCTTTTGTTTGTTAAATATCACTTTTCTTTGGCAGGACTCAGGTGTGTACTCCTTACCCAGAAGAGGCTCTGCCACCAGATGCAGGTGACCTCACCTAGGAGAGGGCTGTCCAAGGGCTGCTGCCTTTGGTTAAAATGACACACTAAACAGGGAAGCCCTCTGCTGCATCTGTATGGTTTCTTTTCTTTCTTTTTTTTTTTTTTTTTCTGCACCCTCAAATCCAGGTCCAGACAAGCTTGATCCCCAGACATTTTTTTTTTTGAAGCTATCATGTCTCTAAAGTCACGTCAGGACAACCCAGAGCTATCCTCTATGTTTCCAAACCAGATCCAGCCCAAGTTAAGGCCCTTGACCACAACAGCTTTTGGAAACAGGAAGAAGAGCAGGGGGTGGGGTGGGAACGAAGGACCTGTAGGCACAAATCATCTCGGTAAGTAACCAAGCTTTTCCAGAGGAGGGCGATCCTGGGCCTGAGAGTGACTGCACTCAGCTCTTGGGGACCCATACGCCATGGGCTGTGGAGGGCGGAGCAGCGCCTAAAGCTTTTCCATATGCTCCCTGATCCCACATCATAGCCTGGAGCCTCTCAGCCGCCCCTGCTCCCTCTTCAACTCCGAGCTCTGGCCCTTTTCTGCACGCAGGCTGGGGACAGTCCTCAGCGTTCATGCTGAGTCCAGACTGTCCTCTCAGCCCTTTGGAGCACACAGCACCCAGTGCCTTTCCCTACAGTGATCCTTCCAGGCTCTCTCAGTCCTAATGCAGACTCCTTGAGGGTGGCAGCTGTATTTGGTTCAACAGTGCCTGGAGCACACCTTGATCCATAAATAATAAGTCGACTGAACGAGTCCTGGAGACTGGGACTGCAAGTGTCACATTCAGGACAACCTAGATGAAGGGACCGGAGCTTCATCCACTAGTGTTGAGTGTCCAGGGTGGAGCTGCCAATGCCACGGTCAAGGCCACATGGATACATGGGAGATCACATGAGCAACAGCATAGTTGGACATGCAGGACCTGGCAGCCTTCCTTCACGCACCACGGGCTGGAAAGGCTGTGAGCCACAGTACCCGGCTGGAGGGCCAGAGGAGTCAAATGGACCTGAACCTCTGCACAGCAGGGGCACCAAGCAAAACTACCACCGGACGTTGACACTCCCATGTGAGTCGAACTCACACTTGTAAGAGTGATCGTTAGTTTTTCCTGTTTTGGTATCATTGTGATTATATGGATACCGTTCTAGAATTTGTCTTAGGCATTACAGAGTTCTTTGTTCTTGAAGCCCTAAAGATTGGACTGAGGGCCACATGCATGCTAGGCATGCACCCTACCACTGAACTATATCCCCAGCCCTCTTTCTTAAAGCCTGTCGCTGGTAAAGTTTCTATATTTTCTTTATACATTTATACACTTTGTGTGTGTTAAGAACATGGCTTCAAATTTAAAGTCCTAACAAGGGCCTTATTCTCCTTCAGGAAACTGGTGAGGAATTTTTATGAATTTGCATCTTGCTTTGGATGGAAAGGCTGGCTTGAAATCTTTTGCATAACTTCCCTTGCCCATTTGCCTGTCTAGAGAGCACAGTCTCTGAGATTCTGCATCGAAATGCCAGGAAACCAGGGGCTAGCCTCTTACTTCTGGCTCTGGGCCACATGCTCCTAAGGTTCTAAAGTGGCTTTCAACCCCAGGAAACCCAAGGCAGCTCTGGATGGGCTTACGGTCTTCTTTTTACTCTTAGTCTTACTCAATCAAATTCACCCCACTGGGAAGGGAAGAAGAGTGAATTAATGGGAGAGGGGGAGACAACCTCAGAATGGGACCTTCAGCTTAAAGTAATTTCTTTGGCTTCTAAGAGAGAAGAGCCATTTCCCATATGCCTTGAAGGAATTTGGCAGCTGCCAGCTTAGAAAGAAACAAGGTTTGGGGAACAGATTTCACAGGAAAAATGGACATGGTACCCCCTTACTCAAGGAAATTCTCTTGATTCCTTCAAGCTGAGTAAATGAGGAGGGGGGGTGCAGGGCCTTTTTGGGAGGTACCTTTAACAATTGCTGTGACATGAGTCATCTTTTCTACGTAGTACGGCTTAAGAAGCAAGCAAAAGAACTCTGGGGTGTTCCTGGGCTCTTCTGACCTCAGAGTAAGCTATTTAAATGACTATCTAAGTCACTACATGCCTATCCCAAAACACTTCAGGTTTTGAAAAGAGAGTCACATCTAGTTTTGGTGCTTGCACTGCTGGAAAATACAGCTCCTGGTCCAAAAAGAAACATCCAGCCCTCAACCACGAGAAAGGATTTCAAGACAGGTGAGCAGCCCTGGCATGGCCTTTCCTCCACTGCCGTCCACCAGGGTCTCCCAAGCCTATTGGCCAGGCTGGGGCTTTTAACCTTAGAAGGATGCAGCCAGTGATATCAGAGCAGGCCTTGGGAACCCGGGGCAGGCAGCACAGCAGCAGGAAATGGCCTGTTCTGGATGCATCTGGTAGGTTCCTTTCCCAGATGCTGAAAGGATTCCAGGGCGAGGGAGCCTGAATTCCCAAAGCCTCTTCCCTTGAGCACCAAAGTCCTGTTAGCGAGGGGCTTCTCTTGGCTTGTGTGCAACTCATCAGATGCGGGAAGGCCAAGTCAAACATCTCCCAGGAGGAAACTATACTGGGGAGGAGCCAAAGAGAGGAGCTGGAAGGCGGAAGCCCCCAAAGGTGGCTTTCACAGTGTTTCAAGGGGCATGAGCAAAATTAAAACAATTGGGAAATGAACGACATCTTTCCACTTTTCTTTCAGTATGGGTCTTGTCATTAGATAGGCACATTCAACACTTAAGATACACAACTTAAACACGGGCGTGGTAGATCCACTTCACAGGCTCCTGGGAGGATTACACAAGACAATTATAAAATGCCTCGCACAGTATCTGGCACAGAGTAAGTAGAGGTCATAAACATCAGTTCCCTTTTCTTCTTCCCCAAGATTAAATTAAATCCCAGACAAGGTATGGGAATCTCCTAACGAACTTGGTATCACTTAATGATTGCCAAGGTTTCCCCCACATGTACAGATGTTCACCCACAAGCCTCAGGCTTTGTGACCTTTCACCAGGGACATACAAAAAGGTGACTGTTGAAGGCAAGGACATTTTCCCCACTTGGAAAAAACACATCCATTCACTGGCAAAAGGCGATTTACAGACCTCATTCATGAAATTCCAAAAGGTTTATGGCAGGGACATTTATAGTTTGAAAGCCAATTGCCTCACCCAGCTTTACACAGGACACTGGGGTCCAGTGATCCGACCGTGACCCTGTGCAGCCAAAGTTCCTACTTGGAGCCACCTTTCCATTCTGTCTTTAAATACATATCCCCTACTCGCCAACGGTGCCTTATTTTCTACTGGAGTTTTAAGAAACTTAACAAAAAGATCAGTTACTAAGAGGTACAAAGAAAGACATCGCTGAGAATGCCTTCCGGGAAAAGAGTGTGGAGGGCAGGTTTTGTGTAAACTTACAGAGCACAATCTAAAATCTGTTTTTTTTTCCTTCTTTTTTTGGGGGAGGCTGAAGGCACAGGGAGAGAACCTTAGATACCAATTGTTTTATTAAAAAAAAATTATCAGAGTCCTGGAGTCCATGATTCTGAGTCAGTTTTTTTCAGGATTAAGAATTTGATAATTTTTCTTCCTACAAAACTAACATATTTAATCAAGTTTCTTAGGATTATCAGAGATGAAACACCTTTGAATTCTTGCCCAGTGTCTAAACAGGACGTATATATGTTTCTCTATATCACAGGCTACTGAAGTAAAATTCACAAGAGGTATAATCTCTGCTTTTAGCAGAATTAGGAGAAAGTCCCACCCTAGCAGTAGAAAGTACCAATGAAGTTGTGAGGAGAACAAATTAGTAACTCAAACCAGATGACATCAGGGGGTTCCAAGAGGCGAGCTCTGTCACCCCTGGGCCTGCTTTTGGTGCTTGGGTGTGCCTGTGACAAGGAGTCACTTTCTCACCTCATAGTGGCATTAGGTGGGTGCCAGTGCAGAGGGGACAGAACAAGGCTGGCCCTGGGTCTGCTCGTGTCTCATGTGAGTTATCATAGCCCAGTCTCAGATCACAGGCACAGATGGGGAGAGAGCTGCCACTGGGCAGGCTGCTCTGTGGTTCCCCCGCTGTTTCTGAGGGTTGACTTAGTCCACTGGTCTCTGGATTTTGTACCTTCTTTGTCCCTAAATGGACCATAACATTGTGCTACACTCGCTGTTTCAGCCCAGGGCTAGGAGGCGTCTGGGAGGTAAAAGCCTCTTCTAAGGTCGTCTGCCAATAACAAACACGTGTTCAATGATGAGTGCAGCACCTCATGTCCTGAATCTACACCAGCAAAAGGAAGCTGTGCACACACCACTGAACTTTCACAACTCCGCAACCAGTCGGTAAGGCCGCGCAATCCCGCTGTAAGCTCGCTGGCAGCCCCGCCCTGCCCACTGGCCCTGGGAGCTGCATCCTCAGATGTACCAGCCCAGAGCCAGCCCAGGAACCCGCTCTGCTAAATGCCTCAGTTTCTCCTCCTTCCTCCATCCACCAGGCCGCTGCCCTTCCTCCTTCCCTCCCTCCCACTCTGGGAGTCCTACAGGAATGGCCAGCTAGCAGAAGGTACCAGCACATACGTGGATAATTCTTCTCATTGTGTCTGAGACAAGCTGCTTAATGATTGGCTACAAAGAGGGGAAAAAAGGCAAGATTTGTTGTTTTTTTGTTTTTTGCTTTAAATCCTCTCAGAAGGCATTAAAAAATCAAGTACAAACGCAAGTCACTTGACAATTTTATGATTAAAACCAACAGATGGAAAACAGACAGTTGTGGGTACTGCATTCCAACCCCACACCATTGCCCCATTTCTCAGACCCGTGTCAAGGGGTACCAAATGCATCCAAAGATAAAATCATGTCTGCACAGCAAAGACGTATCCAGCGTTAGACAGGTGGGACAGGGCTCCGGGCGAGGAGCCTGTGTTTCATGGGGATGACACTTAGGGTTTATTAAACACTCCAAAGAAACAGGTGGTTCCGTGTACTGGGTTTTAACTGTGACCTGGAGGCAAAAAACAGGAGCATGTCCCATCTTCGTGTGGAGAGTGGGGACCGTCTGGGGTGACATTGCCGGAGACACTGAACAGAGAGGTGACATGGAAGACGCTCAACATTGGCTTCATTCTTGCTTGATAAGAACCGGAGACGAAAAGGTCATCCACGTAACAGTGAACAAAGTCCCCAGTGAGTCTGAGGTGGGGTTTAGCAGTTCGTTTACAGTTGAGGACTATTTTGGTCACTTGGCCAAAAACCGTGAAAGGGGAGGGAGCTTAGAACCCGAGTTTACTTGACTAGCCCTGCAGCTTTCTGCTTGAAGCAGGATAAAAGGCCTTAGATTTTGGCTGCATCTCTATTTATGTAACAACCACAGCTGTTCCCCAAAATAGCTGCTGCCCGCTACAAGAATTAAGGGATTTTTGTTGCTAACATTTTCCATTCTCTATAGCCCTTGGCCGCTCTTCCTGCCCTCTCCTTCGCTGTCCAGGTCTGAGAGGAGGTTAGGAATCTTACCATTAGCATATCAATGGTGCCATCCTGTTGTGGAGGGATTTTAAAGTCAAGGTTTATCTCAGGAGGAACAAATTTAGCTCTTTATTCTGTTTCCTGGCAGGTGATCTCTTGATGACCTGGGGGACCTTCTTAACTATCCACCTTTGGGAGGTGGCAGTGTGGCTGATCTAGAGGACCCTTGAAATTCACAACCTCAAAAGAAACATACAGCACTCCCTGTACACTTCTGTGGGACAAACCTGGACTGCTGGCATGGCATTTAATAGGGTGCCCTCCCCAGAAAGTAACAAAGAGAACCCTCGTCAAAGCTATCAAACACGTTAAAAAAATACAAAAGTTATTTTCTCCTTTTGATTGCTATTTACTTGTGACAATATTTGTTAAAAATATTACTTCTGTCTTTGAGAAGAGCTCAGCCTCTTCATATAGTATGGAAAAATAAACTCTACTGAACACAGTCAACTTTTGACTTTCGCATCTCCGAATACCATCACCAGTGTAAATCTCCTATGTTTCTGAGCAGGCAAACGCTTTTCACTTTCTTATCCAGTGCTGGAAGTGAGAGGAAAAGGAAGTGGCAGGCTCATGAGGCATCGTGAAGGGAGAATTAGAAACGAAGATGCTTTATCTGCTAACAAAAACAAAAGGTAACGGGGTAGTTTCCGGCTCTCCTAAAAAGTCCCAGGGTGCCTCCTCCTCTCTCCTGACAACTTGGAGCCCTTCTAAACCTTGGTAGAGTATTAACGGAAGGGTGGGAGCCACTGAGGACAATGATCAGAGTCACTGCAAGGGAGGGCTCGACTCCACACCCAGGATCATCTTAAAACTCTGAGCTGGATGAATGGGAGAAGACAAGGATACATAAAAACAGGAAAATGTTTATTTCTTAGGAAAAAAAAGTGAGGAATAGGGATTTGAAATGACGTTGATCACACTTCCATCTGCATCTGAGCCAAGCCCGTGTTGCGAGATTAGTTGCTGATTAAGAGACCTATTAGATGGAATGACCTGCCAGCTCGCTCCTAGGTCACTTGCAGGAGTTGGTCACAACGTGCTTTGAATTGATAATGGCTTCTCTACTTCTTCGGAAGCAGAGAAACAAGGCTTGCCATAGCAACCATCCCATCTCCAGAGCTCAACATTGCCAGTGAGAAGCAAGGCTCAGGTCTGTGTCTGGACCGCTCAGGAGAGACAGGGAGGAAAGAGAGAGGGAAGGAGATGCTTGATTTAGAAGTGGAACCAGTCTAGAACAGAAGATTGATGTCTGAGTTCACCACTACCTCATCTTATAGAAAATAGGTTGGAGAACACCTGTGAAACCAATAATATCTTTAAGGTGAAGCAGCAGAATTTTGCTGCATACCTGGACACAAGAGAACTGAAAAGTTGCAACAAGTTTTAACTAGCAGCAACAAAGAAAGTTTGAGATCAGTTTTTTTTTTTTTTGTCGTTTGTTTTTAGCAATATTCCTTTGCAAGTTCGTTAAGAAACACTGTAATTGAATGGGGCGAACGATATGGAACAATCTTCTTTTACTAGAGCGTTGTTCGTTGAAGAGAACCGACCTTTGCAAAGATTTCGACTGGGGTGTAACCTATTTACACAGTAGCAGCTCCTGGTCTGAGTGGCCGAATTGGTGCTATGTGATATCCTCTTCCTCCGAACAGTAATCCCGACCCTTGGAGGAAAACAGAGAAAAAGAGTAACATGTGAATGAGAAGTTCAAAGCAGAGCCTGAAACAGTGGTAATCGATTTTCTTTCAGCCTGTCTCTTTGTAACAGAGCTTTATCAATGACCACTGGGCACAAAGTAGACACTTCCAAAGTACTCTCTGGACTTTTAAGCTGTATGTATCTCAAGACACAAGAGTCTTCCCAAGCCCCAAATAAACCCTTCTTTTATGTTGGTAAGAATTTATAACAACCTGTATGGCATAAGCAAGATTCAGTCTTGTCACCAAGAAATGAGTGACAAGACAATCTATTCAGGAGACCGAATTCATCATCAGGAAAAATGAACAAGTCCCTGTCAGCTGCGATCCCTGGACTTGGAACGTAAAGGTTCACAGAGTGTGGTGGGACAATCCCAGGATGTCTCAGTTTTAATTCATTCTAAAACCATATTTAAAGCAACAATCAAGGACTCGCTGAGCCTACACGAGGTGTCTAGGACCTTAGTGTGGATGCATTGGATTCACTTGTTAACGGGGCAGGTTACCCGGTTACCCGAGGGCTTAGGCACCTGAGCAATGTTTACTTTTGAACCTATTTTATCCTCTCTCCACCAGGTTCCACATCTCTCCTCACTGCGTTGTTATGGTCAAAACACAACCTTTCTGGGTCTATAATTGGTCACAGATATGACCAACGGGCTGGAAGCACCTGCCCTTGTTTAACAATGTCATAGTTAAGGACTTTGTAAAATAAACAAATACCTTTGTAAACGGTCAAGGATTTAGATTATTTTGCATTTTGTTTTAAGAGAGGATGCAATGAGAGAGAGAGAAAAAGAGAGAATCAATTTTATTTAGTTTTTTGTTGCTCCGAGACTTCATTGTGTGCATGGTGCTGGGGTTCGAACCTGTAACCTCACGCATGCCAGGCAAGTGCTGTAACACTGAGCCACCACTCCAGCCCCCTATTTTTGCATTTTTCAACATTTTTTAAAACTAAAAAACATAAACTACGTATCCTAATTGTGTAGGAGGGGAGGAATGTCATTTACACATAGACTTTTCTAAATCTCTGCAAAGTATTAATACTTACAGAAAATAATTTTGCACATACACATTTGTCAAATGTGTTACATGTTTGTTGTAGTATCTGCATATTAGAAGTATCTCACATTTTCCTAGTATTTAAGCACCACGATGTACAGGCGGGTGCTAATCCTGGCTCTGTGACTTGCTACTTCTGGGATCCTGATCAAGTTACCCTTCTGTCTCTCAGGTTCCTCATTTTATAAGATAAAGATAACAACGGTTCCTACTTCAAGGGCTGTTGAAGATTAATAAAGGCTGCTTGTTCTGTTGGAAAGTGCCTCCGCCCTCTGCATGGGCCCGTTTCCTCCACCGTGGGATTGCTGGCACCCACCCCTGCTACCCAGGGAAGTGTCTGAGCGCAGTGTCATCCCCAGCTAGAGTCACCTGCTGCATAAAACCTCTCCCAGGCACAGAGAACCAGTGTGCGCAACAAGACCGTGTGTACTTAGCAGGATCCACCATCCACCGCCTCCCTTGTGAGCTGCTCAGGCCGAGGCCACCTGGAGCTTTGACCCAGGCCACTCAGGAGACACTCTCCGAGTCACCTGTTGGGGAGCTAGGAAGTGTGATCTCTAGTGTGGGAAACCGGGCACGACAAACAACCCTGGAAATGTTGAGAATGCTCTCTGTCACCCTTAGCCACAGGGTGACTTGCCAATAGATGCTACGGGCTTGGCTGGAGAGAAAGAGAAGGGCTCCTGGAGGTTGATGGGGGCTTTAGGAGGAAGGGAAAGCAGGACACTGAACAACTGACCAGGCTTTGCTTTCCTGGGGACAATCATGGTCTCAGTTCCATAGGGCTGTGATCAGGCTTCAGTGGGGTAATTATAATCTAGGTGATAAAGGTTTGCTGCTATTATCACTAGTACTACTATCATAATTGTTGCTATAAACTTGGAGCTTGCGCAGGCCTCTGGGGGGAAGGGTGGGGACTTCCTTCCTCGAGGCTGTCAGGTGTGCATGGACTGTGGTCATAAGCCGATGTGACAAGGGTCAGGGAACCTTACCCTCCTCAGCCCTGTGATTCAGATAGGCCAGAACACCATGGACACGCAGAAAGTTTCCAAGGAAGAAAGTGAAATCCCTTCCCTCCTAGTGTCTAACCGAGGCTTCTTTGCATCTAAGCAGAAACTCGGCCAGCTTGAGAGGGTTGGGAGGGTACCTCCTCCATCAGGAAAAACTTAAACTTAGAAGCAACGACAGAAAGACAGACAGACAGACAGACAGACAGACACGTGCACCCCTACCTATGAGAACTGCTGTACTCATTGACACAGCAGTGCCTCCAACTCTGGTTATGCCTTTGAGGGACCATTTCAGAACCTCCAAATTTACTCCAACCATAGGAAGGACTCCCCCACACCACTTTTTTATTTTTTAATTTTTCTTTTTAAGAAAGAGGGACAGTAAGGGAGAGGGAATCAACTTTATTTAGTTTTTCACGTGGCTCCTGTTGCTTGAACACTTTGTTGTGTATGTGGTGCTGGGGTTTGAAGCCACATCCTTGCCCATGCCAGGCAAGCACAGTAACTGCTGAGCCACCGCTCCAGCCACCCCACACCACCTTTTGAGGGGTAACGCTAATAAGCCCTACGCATGCAAACACAGGTTCTATAGCTTTTCTTTCCCACGTATTCACTCCTCTAAATTATTATAATTGCTATAAGGAGGGGGAGGAAAACATGTTAGTTGCCTTGTGAACTTATCCCAGTAGGAGCAGAGCCTTGTTTCTTGTGGGGAAATCTCAGAGCAGCCCAAGACCACTGAGCTAACCTTCGCCCTTTTTTGTTGTGACTGTAGTGACTGGATACCTAAATTCAAATCGGTTTTGTTTTTGTTATATCACCTGCCAGCAGCTCTGAGAACCAAATATTTTGGTAAAAATAAACAGCTATGAATGAAATCACTTTGAAGGTACAGCTACCAGATGGGCACCCACGGCAGCATTAATGACGTACATGTACAACTATTAGTGGGGGGCCCCATCTCTACATCGTACGGGGGCCCCACTGGGCAGGAGGGGCGCCTTGCTTCTGTAACATGACTTCCTGTCTCATCTAAATGGTTAAGAACTGTGCTAAAAAGAGAGCCTTAAAACCTTCAGCTGTCAAAAGGCAGGAAGTAGGAGCAGAGGGCTGGGAGACATAGTGATCCTCCCAGCTAAAGTCGCCCTTCCCCCTTACAGGGGCCCAGAATGGAAGTCTTTGTAAAGATGCTTCAGGCAATTAGAATGGGGTCTGCTCCTCACAATTCCACCCTTGTGCCAAGGAAGCGCTGCTGAAAGATCCCCAGGGGGCCCCAGCAGGCTGCAGGAGTGGAACCTCCTCCTGGTGCCCACAAGGAAGGATTGTGTGTGGAACCAGGGGGGCATTCTGGTATTGCCCACGGAGAGTTTTCTGATCATTCCCTCCTTTGCCTGCAGGGTTACAAGTCCTAGTTATTGTTATTTTCCTTTAAATTGAAGAAGTTTATGTTATCTCAGGTTCCAGGAAAGGGTTCCTGTTTGCCTGCTGAATTATCTGGACTCCGAATCTGAGATATTAGGAGTCGCAAAGGATGTGAGAGTCTCCCACTTAAACTAGGTTAAGTTCTCCTAGTTTAAAGAGGGATGGTTCAGAAAGTGACTTCAGATAAAGAAACTGCTCCTCCAAGGTGCTTAAAATACTTTTTGTACTTGGGTTCAACACAGACAAACAGTTCAGGCCTTGCCGCCTGTAAGTGTGACCTTTACTGGACCTTACTGTACCAGTGCATTGGTTCATTCGGCCTCAGGTATGTACACCGCAAGAAGTGACCTTCAGCCATGACCTGAAAATACTCCTATGGGGGAGGGTAGATGAAAGCTCCAGAGAGGATTTGCCAAATCTTTTTACTCATCTTTAAAGTGGGAACAGTTAAGACTGAACTTTCAGAGTTGTGGGAATTAGAAGGACTACATGTACTGTGTTCAGTGAAATAAGCCACATAGTAGGTGCTCAAAAAACTACAACCTTTATGATGATATTGAAAAATGAGACCACCTGGCCCAACAGTGCATGGAACTCTCGAGGTGAGAAGGTGTGGTGCATGTCGGGATCAGGTGCATGCAAGTCCTCACAAGCCAGGCAGAGGCGCAGAGCCTGGGTGCCGCTCTTCCTGTTCCTGGCCAGCTCGCCGCCCCCCAGCCCTCACTCCACCCACCACTCATCTTCTAGATCTCTGCTCTGAAGCCCTCACTGTCTTCCCTGAACACCCTGTATAGAACAGCACTTCTGACCTGCTTCATTTGATGTATTTTATTATCACTACCTGGCACGATTAACATACTGATTCCTTTATTGTCCCTTGAACAGGAGATCCAAGGAAGCAGATGCTTTCATTCACTATTGGGTCTCTAGGACTTAGCGTGGTACTGTTAACATGTCAAATGTTCAATAAATATTTGTTGACTAAGCAGATGGATTAAAAATATCTATAGAATTTTAAAATTCTGGAGTTGGGAGGGGATCTTGAGTTTTTTCTATTTGATCTCCTACCTAACATAGGACAGACCTCAGCTGACTACATTCCTGTCTGAAAGCCTTCTCTTTGCTGCAGGAACATGTTGGGCACTTTTCCAAGAGCCCAAATCCTGCCTCTCTGCAGTTCCCAGAGAAAGGCTTGGCCTTGCCCTTTGGAACCACAGGAGATCTTTCCAGACCAAGAGCAACCTTGGTTCCCTTCTCTGTGACTGACATGGTGGCCTTCTAGATTTTCCTCCTTCAGATGTGCCCCATTTTTGTATATTCTTTTAAAAACGGACCCATCAAAAATAAAGAAACAACTCCCCTCCAGTATAGAACATCTCATAAATTCAGATTAAATTACCTAAGATTAAACGTCTGACAAAGGAAACTCCAGGCATGACAGATGCCAAGAGAAGCAATGTCCTTCTTAATAACATTATTAATGTGCTTCTTAATAACAGTACAACAGAACATCAAACTGAACTTTTGGCAAGCTCAAGGAGGGGGAATTAACTCTTTAAGCTCAAAGGAACAAAAAAAAATCACAAAAAATATGAATGTGAACATATCTGAACATAGAAAATAAACTTTTCCATGTAAAAAAAAAATTAAAAAGGCAAACCTCACTTGTAGAAAAACATCTGCAACTTATAATATGCAAATGTTGAAAGTTCATAAAGTTCATGCAAAAAAAAAAATTGTAAGAGGATCCCACAGACAGGGAACGAGCACAAAGAGAAAACTCAGTCAAAACAAAATAAAACTAGAACACACACAAATAGAAAAATGATCTGCTTCTGTAATCAAAACATACAAATTAAAATAATTCTATTAAAAAATGGTAGCACCTAATTCCTGAGTGTGCACAATGAAATGCAGCCCTCGTACATTGCTCGCTGCCGTGTAAAATGGTAGGGCTGCTTCAAAAGCAGTTTGGGAATGCATATTAAAAGTCATAAAAAATTCATATCTTTTATTACAGCAACCACAGAAATTGGAATAGAAACTAAAATACATGATTGGAGGTAGGATTGGGAATTGAGTGTAAGCAGGCAGGACAGATCTTATAGCAGGGATGGAAATGTTTTAAGACTGGAGCGTGGCGATGGATGATCCTGCAACTACATGAATTTACTAGAAATGATTGAATTGTGCAGGCTGAATGAGTCAGCTTTACGGCATGTAAATCATACCTCTATAAAAGTTGTTATATGTGTGTGTGTGTGTGCACGTGCATGTGTACACATACGTACATATTTACCTTGCAGCGTTTGTACCAGGAATGAAAAAAATCAATCTAATATCCCAAAGAGAAAACAGTTCCCAAGGTACGGCTCCTGTACCGTCGACTAACAGACACACAAAACCTCAGAAAGACCAAGCACCCACTGTGTCTGAACTGGCAGGTCCCTCTTGTACCTGCTAGTTCTCACATGTTGCTCTCTTCCTTCACACCCCGCCCTCCAGCCTTCTGCACGTGGCTACTTGGTCATTAGGATCTGATTTCAACTCCGTGTCAAGTGAAAATTTCCCCAGATGCTCCCAAGAGAATCAGCCTCTTCCCCTCTCAGAGACCACCAGGTTGTAGGGCAATTCTGGACAGAATGTTTGCTCCCCTTACAAGAAGGGGCAGGCCATGTTTCCTGCTCATCTCTGTCCTTCTGATACCTGATGGATTCTGTGTGGCCCACATCTCATGGACTACGAACACTGGGCGGTGGGCAGGAGGCTGCTGAGCGGAACTGGACAGGAAGTGTCCTGAAACTTCAGTGAGAGAAGAAGCTGTCAAAGTTTTGCAGATCACGCTGAAGAGGCCATTTTTTTTTTTTTTAAAGAGAGAGGGACAGTGAGAGAGACAGAGAAAGAGAGAAACAACTTTATTTAGTTTTTCACATGGCCTTCGTTGCTCCAACACTCAGTTGCGTACGTGGTGCTGGGGTTTGAACCCGGGTCCTCATGCACGCCAGGCAAGCGCCGAAACTGCTGAGCCACCGCTCCAGCCCCTGAAGAGGCCATTTTTAACAATTCAACTGATAACAAGTTTTGAGCAGAGGTACCAGACAAGGCCAGGCTCAGCTCCCAGGGAAAGAACAGCCTGGAACTTAGGAGCAGGCCTGTGTGGACGCAAGGGCAAACCCGGGCACATATGTAATGTCTAGGTAAACCACATTACGGATCGCATCGGATTTCTTTCCACAATGCTCAGTCAGGAATCAATTTATTTTATTTTATTTTTGGTACTGGGGATTGAACCCAGAGGTGCTTAACCATTGACTCACATCCCCAGACCTTTTAATTTTTTTACTCTGACAGAGGGCCTCACTAAGTTGCTGAGGCTGGTCTCGAACTCTCAATCCCCATCTTAGCCTCCCAAGTTGCTGGGATTACAGGTGTGTGTCACTGTGCTCGGCTCAGTCAGGCATCTTAAAAAATCTGCCATAATCACAAACTGCAGAGTAAAAGCTCTTAGTACAGCCATGGAGGAAGAGAACTGAATACCCTAGGCAAGTCTCATGTTT
This sequence comes from Aplodontia rufa, assembly GCA_004027875.1. Lineage (NCBI taxonomy): Eukaryota > Metazoa > Chordata > Mammalia > Rodentia > Aplodontiidae > Aplodontia > Aplodontia rufa. Next base: position 153,575 of record PVKS010001025.1, read on the forward strand.
AGAGAAAGCAAATATGAAGTTTTGTGATGAAGGCTCATGACAGAAGCTGGTTTTTAAAGAGGTCATTCTTGTCTGGAATTAATTGTTCTATAAAGCAGGCTCTTGTTGGCTGATCGACTAAGTGACCATGGAGAAATCCACCCTCGTCTTCTCCTCTGGATGACGCTGGGAACCTTGGATAGCTGGTGGCCTTCTCCACGCCTTCCCTAGCCCCGGGGTTCCTGAGGCTCAATGTCTTCACTCACTGCTCCTTCCTCAAGCTGTCTTTGCTCTGTGCTGTGGGGACTTCACTGCTTTCTGGGTGTCGAAGAGGATTTTGATTGACAGTCTGACTGTTGCACCTGAATTCAGGGTATGAATTTGATGGGCACCTCTGTTCTCAACCTGTTCCTCCATGTGTCACCATCCAGGAGCAACCACTGAGTCAGATCTCTATGAGATGCTGGACATTCCTGATCTAGGAATACAGGGGCAGGATCAATGCATTCCATGAGCAGGAGGCTGGGAAAGCAGAAGGGACCCAGGGCACTGCTGGGCTGCAGGGCTGGAAGAAGGTGCCTCCCACCCCTTCCCCAGGCTGGAAGTGCACGCGCCTCTTCAGCCAGGGGCTGCTTTTCATTATGGTCTAATGGCAATTTATAACAACAGTCTTAAACACCGAAGAAATGCTGAAGAAAAGCAAAAATAATTAGCTGCCCGGTTAAAGTCTCCTCCTCCGGCTCACTTCATTAGAAAAATCAATCAAGGCATCAATGGCTGTCTCCGTCTCTAATGAGCTTTATTCTAATTAGACTCGCAAGTTATTCTTTCAGTTGGAGAAAGGTCTGGTTGGTAATGAGCAGCAGAGTCTGACAGCCTCTGGCTGTGCCTTTGACCATACAGAGGAACGATCACCGGGATAATAACAGCAGTGACAACAATCCCAGTGTCCTGGGCTTTTCATTTCCAAGAGAGAATAAGTATTAACTAACCAGGCTTCACCCCCTGGCGGGGTGTTTATTATACTTGAACCTCCACTCTGCCAACAGCAAGAGGGTAGTTTAGAAGCTTTCAGGCACATAATTCTGGGGCTTTATCTGATGTTGGCACTTGGGTGACTTCAATGAGATGCAGATCAGCAGGAGCTAGGAAAAAGCAGGCAGGGACATCCTGTGTTCTCCAGGCCATGCTGAACTGCTGTTCTAGAGCAGGGACTGCGAACTTCCTCTGGGGAGGGCCGGAGGGTGAATAATTCAGACTTTGAATTGCATACGGTCTCTGCTGCAACTCAGGTGCCGCTGCCAGCATGCACGCTGCCATAAACACAAGAGGACCAATCAGAGCGGCTGCGCCTCAGCGGAAAGTGTATTTGTGGGCACTGAAATTTGAATTTCATATATTTTTTTCACATGCTAGAAAATCTTCTGTTTTCTTCCCAACCATTTAAACACGTACAAAGCAGTTCTGTCTCATGAACTAGTTGTGGCCTGGTTGCTAAAGCTTGCCAACCGGTGGTCCAGAAAATAGAATTAGCACCAGCTGATGAAGAGGCCAGTACTGCTCAAGGGTTCTGCCCGCTCCCTAAGAGATCAAACAGCCCAGAAGATTTCCATCCTGAAAGAGATTTCTCCCAGGATTGAGCCAGAATTCTGCAAAATGTTATTGTATAAAATTGTTCATATTTGGCCAGCAAGTAAACAATCAAAATCAAATTTAAAAATCCACCCTATAACCCCGACTCCCCAATAAATCAGAGTTTTCAAGTTTCATTTGAATTTCTTCCCTTGTGCATGTCGTTTTTCTATGTTTTCAATCCTATGATAGACATAATATTTTTATTTTGCTTTTTTTTTAACTAACCATTATCTTATAAAACATTTCCCTGTTGTGGCCAATTTTTATAAGGATAAATAAATGTACCATACCTTTTTTTGTGGAATTCTTTGTGGAAGTTTTCCAGGCTATTTGGTGGAATTAATTCAAAGGGATGTCTCAATCAGAGTATTCCTAATATAAGAGCTAAGATTCATATACCAGGGCTGGAGCGATGGCTCAGCTGTTATGGTGCTTGCCTATCATGTGCAAGGATGCAGGTTCAAACCTCAGTTCCACATACACAACACAAAGTGTCAGAGCAAAGAAAAACTAAATTAAAAATGGATTCTCTCTTTCTCTCTCTCTCTCACTGTCCCTTTCTCTCTTAAAAAAAAATTCACATACCACTGCTGCATTCCCCAAGTCAGGAAATCTGGGACAGCCTACCTCAAAGACTGAGTCCTCTGGGTCTCCCTGGAGATTCACTTCCTTTTGAGTGATGGTTTTAGCAAACCCGGAAGTTCAATTCATTTGCCTCCTGACCGAGAAGTGCCTTCCAGATAAACTCTCTGTCCCAAATTAATTGTTTTTGCCCTAGAAGTTATACTGAACGTGGACGGAGGTTTGGGGACTAATCTCACATCTTCTTTTGTTGGTTAACTGGAAACCATCAGAAGGAGTCCTGTGAGCATCGGCATGAATTCCAGATCCAGCAGGGCTGCTTGGACCCGCTGCTCCCAGCCAAGCTCCACAGAGGGAGAGAAGAGTGACCCTTTCTTTAAGTTGATTCCTTCCTTCCTCCCACAAGGAGCACTGGCACAGCTGGGTCCCAGAGCTCAGCTTCTGCTCCTTTCTCTTTGCTTTCAGACAAGGAAGCACAGGCTGCAGCTACGGAGGGGAGGTCCCTGCTGGCAGTGGGGGACAAACACTGGACTAGCCAGATGGGAGGTAGAGGAGCCCTGCACAGGGGCAGGGGTGCCCTGGGCCAGAGTTGGGGAGAACACTTCCCTTTGGCTTTCTTCTCTTCCAGGACATGGCTAAAGTGGCCAAGCTGCAGGTACCCGAGAAGAGGGAGACAAGCAGGGCGCATGTGACTTCATTGTGGATCCTGAGGGGTCTCCTGGCCTGATTTTCCTACATGTTTCCTGGGAGTGAGACTTTGAGAGGCTGACAACTGGCAGAGGCCCAGGGATACCTGAGAGTCCGGACCAGCAGAAGTGACTGAATATGTGGAGATTATTTGGCTTGATTATCAGTGTTGAAACGCAGAGTTGTCGCCCATGTGAGCAACTGGCCAATAAGGATGGCAATTCACGCGGGTTGTGCAAGTCGATTGCATCTTGGAAACAGGTGATTTCAAATGAAATCTCAGTTAGGAGCATTTCAGGTGACTTGGAGCATGGCTCATTGCTGGGCTGGGGGGGTGGGCAGGCATGTGAGCAAGGCTGGGGACCACTGTGTCATCTGCTTCTCTT